>CAXIVR010000958.1:0-10977 GCA_964035755.1 Teleogryllus oceanicus
TTCAATCCCTTTAAATTAAAAAAACCCGCACGCCGTCCTTGGGAGGAAGTAAACCCCTGACCCTTTTAAAGATTTACTGCATAAAAAAAGATCCTCAAACCAAAAATGTATCCTCTGAGCTAAATTAAATCGCCTGTTGTCCCCCGGTAAGACCTTTTTTTCTCCGGAGGGCAAGGGGAAATTTTTGGTGGTCAGACGGAAAGGTCCCTGATGCCCTGAGTCTCCCCCGTAAAGTGAGGACATTGAATTGAATGAAGAATTTTTTCCACCTTTTTTTCTGTTGAATAAAAAAAAGAAAAAAAATCGTCCTTTGAAACCAAATTTTTTTATTAGGAAACGGTTACATTATTACAAGTATCATAAAACAGTTTGTAGGTATAATGTTTTTTTTCAGATGATACAAATAATTTCAAAAATAACCATACCATTTCAAAAACTAAATTGAAAAGAATAATTTTTCAAGACCAAAATAAATAAAAAATACAAAAGCTGTTAAAGTATTATTAGCCCCCGGACAGTTCGGGCTACGCGGTGCCCCAAAAATTTAAAACGCTTTTTCACCCCTGAGGGGGCACGGGATGTTGGTCGAGAGGACGCCAAGAGTCCCGCGAAACATTCCAAAAAGGGCTGCGCCCAAAAATGTGAAAAGGGAGCGCCAAAGGTTTGGGGGGCGCGGGGGGGGGCGGAGGGGGGCGACCGTCGCAGAAAACAGAGGACTGGGCGCGCAAAGATGGGGCCCTGCGGGATCCCAACCGCTTAAAAAAAGCCCACGATTGATTGATTGAAAAAGTATTCCGAGCGCGAATTGAGATTAGCCCATACGTGTCGTGCATGTATTTTATCGGGGGAGATTTTTATTTTTCCCGGTGGGTGGCAAATCCGGCGCCGACGTACATGTGGGTTTTTGGGGGTTTCCCCCACCAGGTATCTTCCGCGCGCACCCCCCCCAGCCACGTGGGCCCCTAAGCCCCCAAACTGTTTTCCCGGCATGTGCAAATGTGTAAGGGGCCCTTTTGGGGTGTGTGTGTGTTTTTTTGGGGGGTGAGGGGATAAGGCAGGAAGGGGGAAAAAAGATCACAAAAAAGTTAGCGGCGGTTGGGGTGTACAGGTATCGACTGTATCCCCGTTGGGGTTCAAAAGATCGGCCGTGGATTTTTAAGGGGGGAAAAAACCCCGTACGCCTTCCCTTTGGAGGGGAAATTTGGGGTGTCCCTGTTATACATTTACTGCATGTAAAAAATCCTCAAACTAAATAACCTCTGATAAATTTAAATCGCCTGTTTCATCGCCCAATTACCTTCTTTCCCATGATTGGTGAAAAAGAACTATGGTCGAAAAGAGCAGGCCCCATGGCCTGATCTCGCCACGAAATAAGGCAAACAACAAAAGATCCCCGCGGTCCGGGCCCCTTGGTAAACTGGTCCCGGGATTCGCCTGATGATCAAGAAAACGGGGAAAATACGATCGAGCAGCTGACCGCTGAATTTTCCGGCCCCCCAGAATCCGGAAATTTCGCCTCGCGAAAATCCTGAACATGGGGAAGGAAATTTTAAATTTTGGGCCCACAGTTCACTTTTTTTGGATGGAGCCTTTAGTGAAGCCATCAATCATCTAGAAAACCATCTGAGAAGAAAAACATCCATTATTTTGGTTTTTTTCATATAAATTTGTTTTGGGGATGGAATATGAAAATATTTTTTTAAACCCTTTAATTTTTTTAAAAATAATACTTTACAGTTGAACTGTGATTCATCCCTGAGAAGGGTTTTTAAAAACCCGAGATTTTGTTTTAACAGCTAATTTTTTCCTCTGTGATCTGAGAAAAAAATTTTGTTTTTTTGCAACAATTTTTCCATTTCAAAAAGGTTTTTTTATTATAAAAAGAACCGCTTTTCCTACGGTTTTTTATCAAAATGGCATCCATCAAATTTTGGACTTTTGACACCTACCCCTCTGTACTTCAGATTTGTGTTTTGGCAATTTGAAATATTTTCGCTGATTCTGAGCAGCCAAGTCCTGGGACACTCACGGGGTTCCGATGAACGGGTGCGGGTCACATCCCCTGCAGGCGCCCCCTTCGATTCTTTGGAAAAGAGGTTAAAATTATCGATCCATGCCCCCCCCCAAACCCCCTTCAGGCTTTTTCCCCTTCACCCCCCTATATAAAGGTCCCTTTCCCCCAAAAGGCCCTCTCTCTTGTTCTTTCTTTTTTGTACAAAGCCCCATTCTTTTTTTTTTTCAGCGGTCAGGGGGTGCTTTGTTAATTTTCCTGGGCCCCGGCCCTTCAAGTCGTTATGTATATAAATCTGTATATAGTTTTTTTTGAAAATAGTTTTTTTAATTTTTTTCCCTTTCCCGAAAAGTATGTTAGTTTACTTACAAAGATCAGATCAATTTATAAGACTAAAAATTTTTTTCCCATTTCGTCAGTAAAGCCTGAGCCATGGTTGTTTTTTTTTTTTCCCCTTTAACCAAAAATTTTTAAAATGAAATTATGCATAAATGTATTTTGTTTGTTTTGGGATTTGGGAAATGGAACCTTATTTTGAAATGTTAATGATTTCAATTTTATGTTTTTGCAGCTCTTTCACTACAAATGTTATGTTTTTTATGCCTGCCCTCGATTGGTGTGGAGGTGGGCTAATGTTCACTGTTTCGAATTTTTTAAATTTTGAAACCCTAAATAAGACGGCCTTCCGTTTTTGGCAATTTAGGAAGGTGCCCCCCGGGGAAAAGTCGGGGGATTGGCCACGGGGACTACGTGGCGTTTTTTGGGCCCCGTGCGGGTGAACCGCGCCCTTTTTGAAACTCAGGGCCCCCGGCCCCCAGGAGAGGTCGGCTCACCCTTCCCCGGCACGCGCGGTTACGTCTGACCTTTAGCGGACGCGATGGGGCCTCGTGTCTAGAACATTTTTGTTCGCGAGGCGGGGGGCGCTCATGTACCGCCCCCCCCTTTTGCGAAAATTTCTGCTTTCCCTTTTTTATGGTTACGAAAGGTAGAAAAAATCCATTTCCAAAAATTTTTGGGTTTTTGCACTCCACAAAATTTGGGTTTCCATCTATGCGTGGCTTTTTCCCAAAAATTTTGGAAAAAAGAACCCAAATACGGTTTTTTAGCAAATTTGTTTATATCTTTCATCTATGTCCTAAAGTGGGCATTGGTAGATTAAAGACAGATTTCTGTAGGGCTAGGGGTTTTTTTAGATCCCTATAATTTAAGTTCACCTTTCACGGGTTTTTTTTAACACTTCCTCGCCTAAATGGTTCTTAGAGGTCGACTGAAACAAATTTGTTTTCGGCGCATTTTCGCCCTTTGTTTATGTGAGACGGCCTCGACCTCCTTCATTCTTGTTTTAAATTGTAATTTGCTTTTTTTCCCCGCGCTGCTTTGAACCCGTCGGGGAAAACAATTAAAAAATTTATCAAAAAATTTTTTATATTAAAAGATTTGTTTTCACTCCTGAGAGATCCTAAAAAGTTGTGATCCCTTTTCTTTAAAAAACCTGGGGGTCCATTTAAAAAATTTCAATGTGACGACAATCTTCAATTTTCGATAGCAGAACTTTTTTTAAGCTTTGCATAATTATCCCTTGGCAAATGATGGTCAGTTCGCTAATTCTGCAAAAATTAAAACAATTGCTGTTTTCAACGCTGGAAAATTTATTAAAAAAATTTATTAAATAAGGGGCCCCGGTTTGTTTTTAAAAAAAACGGCGACCTGGCAACAAAGGATAAAATTTTAAACAATCAATAACTTGTATTAAATTTGTATTTTTTTTTCAGTTTAAAAAGTTTTTTTTATTTACAGCTGATTTTTTTCCACGTTGTAATTTTAGATTTCACCTCGTGTTTTCTTAATTTTATTTGTCTTCGGGGTTTATTTTTGTAACGTTTTTTCTTTTTATTTTCTTATTCATAAATTTGATTTAACCCCCGGGACCCCTGTCGAGAAATTGGGAAACTGAGACGAAGTTTGATGCTAACTGACGACCAGTTGGGGAAAAAGGGGAGAAAAGGACGTTCACCCCCTTTAAAAATTTTTTTCCAAATAGGCGGAAATTTACACGAAACCCCGCAGGGTTCAAAACTAGAATCTGTTTTTGAGAAAAAGCGTGTTCGGCAAAAAATTAGATGCGTGTTTTAGTGAGGAACCGGGCAACGAAAGATGATTTAAAAATGGTTTTCCGCCTTGATAACCAGAGCCGCGCGTTGCGGGAAAAAAAACGGAAAAGGTCTGCCCCGGGAAACCATTTAGTTGTCCCCCGGTCTTGACCCATGGCCTCGCCCGCGGCGGGTTGGCGTCCCGGCTAAAGAGCCCCCCTTTCGCGATTCAAACCCGTTCCCCCGGAACAAGGGAGGGTTTTTTCTGTCAGTCCCCGGCCCTCGCGTACGCCGGCATTCAGATGAGAAAAGAGGGTCCCCCGCCCAACCCCCCGTGTATTCGCTTCATCTGGGGCCTCCTTTTTCGAAAATTTCCCTTTCATTTCCGAAGTTTCCCGGGTGACTTTTTCTTTTTATTAAAAGTTTAGTGCATAATTCCCCGACCTAGAAATTGAAAAGGTTTTTTACAATTTTATCTCACTGGGGTAAAAGTGTTTGGGATTGCCTATGTCGGGGAAAAGTTAGGAATTGCATTCAAAAAAAGATCAAAAACCCTAAGTCGCAAGCATAAATTACTTTCATCTTTTTTTTATAATGATCAAAGACTCAGCTAGTCGTTTTTTGAGTTAGTTGATCATTCAAACGTAATGTTCGTGCCTAAAAGTTCCAAAAAACCCAGTAGAATTTTGGGGGATTCTACCCTAGTTTTTCATTATTTCAAAGAACAAAAATACGCATAAAACTGGGCCCTTTCAAAACCGCGTATCAACCTTGAAAACTTAAAACGTTTTTGGGACTACCGTCCGCAACGGGGCGGGAAGGGTAAGAAAGGGGACACCCCCAAGCCGGGAAAAGGGAAAATTTTTTTTTGATCATAGATGAGTGAATTTGTAAAAAGTTTGCACAACCAAAAAGGGCGTTTTTTTTTGAAAGTCAACATGATAGATCTTATTCGTAAAAAAAACCGACTTTTTTTTTGGTGCTTAAGGGGGGGCAGGTTTTCCATTGGGGGGAAACGTGAATAAATGCAAAACAAACACCCCCTTTTGCCAGAGAATTTATCGGAATAAATGGGAACAAACGGCTTTTAAAAAGACAATTCGAGGCCGGGGTGCGAAAACCCCCGGGCCCGTTAAAAATTTCCCGGGTGTGTCCCCCGTTCGCTTAGTGAAGAACGGGGAAAAAAAGTTGTTAAGTTCAGACCCTCCGAAAACGGTAGCACGATTTCTGATTGGAAACGGCCGGAAAAAACTGAAGGTAAAAGTAACACTACTTCAACTTGCATTACGGAGCAGGGCCTGCTTCAAAATTTTTTTAAAAATCGTTTTTCGGGGCCCTCCCTTTAGAATTTTAACTTCAGTTTGAAGGGCCTGGGTAAAAATAAAGATTTCCCCTTTCTTGATCTCACCCCGAAACCCCTGAGAATGTCTTGGGACCCTGATACAGTAGCGGCGCCGTTGATTCTTGTTCCCCGGACGTTTTTTGGGAATTGTTAAGACCTAAAGTAAAACCCCCGTGAAATGCCTGAACTTAAATTTAAAAAAACTGCATTGGGATACATTGAAACCCGGACCATAAAAAACTTGTTTTCACCCCGATTAGTTTTTGCAATTTTGTTCGGAACATAATTTCGGAAGTTCTGGGAATTCAAGGGAAAACCTGGGAAAAGGGGAAAAAGGGCCAAGAGGTTGCAAGGGCGAAAAGCAAAATGCTCCCCAGAAAATTATCAACCCTTTTTTTCAAAAAGTCTTTAAAAGTCCTTTAAAAAACCCTTAAAAATTTTAAAGAACTGGTGGATTGAACCGGTTCCCAGGTTAATAAAAAACACTCTTTCCAAAAGTTTTGGGGCAAATTTGTGATAAACTGAAAAATAATGATTGCAATAAATATCTTACAATTTCAATCTAGGCCCAAAAATTCAAAGGACGAGTTTTCATTTTGTAATATTCGCACTCAAGAAGAAGCTCTGCTGGGAAACTTTTTAATCAAAATTTTTGGGAGGCCTTTAAAACCATCAACTATAAAAGGAAAGGTATCGTCTAACACAGTGTTGATTAGATCCTTCTAATTTGATTTAGATTCATTGGTTCCCCCTTTTGTTGATCATCTTATTAAAGGAAAAAAATGCTCAAATATATCAAAATCCTTTTTGTAAAAATCAATTCAAATGCAATCTTTCCATTTAAAAATTTCACTCTATTAACAAGGAAAGAGGGTTTTATTACAAAAAATGTATTCCCTGACTTTGTTTGACAGAAACCCCCTCCCTCACTTTTTTGGTTGGCCCCACCTTTTTCCTGCCACCTCCCGCCCCCTTACTAAATCTTTTAAAAGATTCCAGGCTACAGGCACAAAAGGGCCCCGTTCGACGGGGGAGCTGAATATCTAAATGCCAGACCAGGGGCCTCGCAACAGCCCCGGGCCCAAAGGGGGTGGTCATTGGAGTGAAAACCTCCACCTCATCTGGCCTCTGGGGAAAGTGGAATCCTTCCCGGGCCGAACGAGTTTGAAGTCAAGCTTGATGTAATCATCCCCCTTGCCGAAAATCTGCCCCTCCCCCGCTGAGGAGATAACCGTGTAGAGGATCTCCCCCTCGGGTTTCCCGTAATGGGTTAGGGGCATTCCCAGTGACTTGGTTAACACTCTTTCCCCCGTCCCCCAGCATGTTAAATTTGGAAATTTAATGCCAGTTCACTTTTTTTTGTGATGAAGGTTCGTGAAGCCATCAAACCTAGAAACCATCTGAGGCCATCCATTATTTATAAGGGTTTTTTTATAATTAGGGTTGATGGTACCAATGAAAATATTTTAACCTTTAAATTTTTTTTAAAAAATAATACTTTTAAATTGAACTTTATCTCATGGAGAAGGTTTTTAAAACCAGATTTTTTTTGTAAAACGTTTTCCCCAGTGTGATCTGAGAAAAATTTTGTTTTATGCAACAATTTTTTTTCATTTCAAAACAGGTTTTGTTTATTATAAGAGAACCCTTGTCCTCATTCTTCTATCAAAACGGGATCTACATCAAATTTGGGGCTTTTAAACCCCACCCCACCTCTGTATTTAGATTTGAGTTTTTGGGCAATTTTTAAAAATTTTAAGCTGTATTCTGAGCGCCCGTCCCCGGGGCCTCACAGGGTTCGGGACGCGGGGCAGGGTCAATCCCCGCAGGGCACCCACGTATTTTTTGGAAAAAGGGCCAAATTTGACCTGCTCCCCCCAACCCCCCCTTCCGGGTGTTTCCCCTTCACCAAACCCCATATAAAGGGGCCCTCGCGCCCTGCCCTCTTTTCTTTCTCTTTTTTTACAAAGCCCCATTTCTTGTTATTTCAGCTGGGCCAGTGGCGTAGCTTTTTTAATTTTTCTATAGGAGCCTTCAAGTCTTTTATATCAAATCTGTATAATTTTGTTTTTAAATATGTTTTTAATTTTTTCCTTTAAATAGTATGTTGTTTTTCCTAGATCGATCAATTTAGAAGACTAAAATAATGTTTTCATTTTCCGAAAACCTGAGCCATGGGTTTTTTTGTTGGTTCCTTTTAAAAAAACAATGTTTTTGAAATTGAGTGCAAAATGTATTTAATTTTTGATTTGACAAATGGAACTCTTTACTTTTAAAAGTTAATGATTTACTAATGTTTATTTTGTTTCAGCTCGTTCACTACAAAAAGTTTTTTATGTATTGCTGACCTCTGATTGGGTGGGGGTGCGGCTAAGTTCACTGCGCATTTATTATGAATGTTGTTAATGTTGCAGTTCCGCCATAAGTAAGACGGCACTTGGCCGCTTTTGGCAATTTTGGAAAAGGGGCTGCTGGTATAAGCGGCGCTCCCCATTCGGGACCGGGGACTACGGGCTTTTTTGGCCCGGGGGTGTCAACCGCGGCCCTTTTTGCAACGTCCCGGCCCCCGGGCCGGGGAAAAGGTCGTCTACGCTTTTACCGGCCCCAGCGGGGGGGCGTCTGACCTTTAACGGCACGCTGATCGGCGCCGTGTCTAGGAACGTTTGCAGGAGGCGGGCGGGGGCCCCATGTACCGCCACTTCGCTTATGCTAAACTTGCGCATTCTAATTTTTTTGGGGTTTCAAAGGGTATTTTAAAAAATCCATTTCCCAAAAATTTTGGAAAAACCCCTACGAAAATTGGTTCCCTGGTCATGGTAGTGTTTTCTTTCAAATGTTATTGGGGAAAAAGGCTAAAAACGGCCCTTTGAAATTTGTTTATACGTTTCTATCTACCTCGTCTAAAGTGGGATTAAAGGGAGATTTTAAGACAGTATTTCTGTAGAATATGTTGTAGATGCGCACAAGTTATGTTCACCCTTTTTTACAAGGTTTATTTTAATTTTCAGCTTCCTCCCCAAAGTGGCCAAGAGGTCGCTGAAACAAATTCTGTATGTGGGGATTTTTTCCCCCTTTGTTTATGAGACGGCCCCAGTCCTTTATTCTTGTTTTAAAATTTTAATTTGCTTTTTTTTTCCCCCCGGGGCCTTTTTAACCGGGGATCAGGAAAAAAAAATTTTATAAAAGTTTTTTCTAATAAATGTTTTTATTAAAATTATTTGATTTCCCTCTCCCGATTTGAGATCCTATGTTGATATTTTTTTAAAAAACCCGGTGGTCCATTTGAAAAGTTCTTGAGACAATCTTCAATTTTATAGCTTAGAAGCTTTTTTTAGCTTTCTAATTATCTCCTTAGGGGAAATGATTCATTGCTAAATTGTAGGGAAAAATTAAAAACAATTTCTGTTTTCAAAAGCTGGGACCGTTTTAAAAAAATTGTCATTAAATAAGATAAAAGTTTGATTTTTTAGAACTAGCACTTCCCCGGGCATAGCACGCAAGGCATCATTTGATGCTCTGAGCAACCTAAGCCGGAAGGATAATGTTTTTTAAAGAAAAACCCCCTGCAAGGGGGAAAAATTAGAAGCGTAAGGCACATTGGGGGAACTGCAATTGAAGTCTGGAATATTTTTAAACAAAGTAATGCAAAAATATTTCCGAACAAATATTTACTATCTGCTGGGATTGAAATATTGTTTTTAAACCATGTTCCCTTCCACAGCCCTAAACCCCCTCCCCGAACCAAAACTGAACATTTATTTGAGAGCAAAAAATTTAGAGATTTTATTACATTATTTCAAGGTATACTTTTAAAAAAAAGATAAATGAAAAAATTTTCCCCAACTTGCAGTTAAAAATTTAAATTTTTTTTTGTTTTAGAAAAAACTGAAAATTGGCCCAAAAGTGATTCCCAAAAAGCGTAGTTTTTTCCCTTGAGAAAAAAAAACTTGGGGCCTATTAAGAAAAGTTTATTTTTAAATTAAATTCAAAGAGAAATTTTTAAAATGCTGGTCCTTCCAAAAAAAAAGATTTTTTTAGAATAATTTTTTTTTATAAAAAAAATTTTTAAATATTCTGTTTCAATGGGACTTTTTAAATTTTCGAGAAAACCCGATAAACATCAAAAGGGGAATTCCCTACAAAAAGTGTAATGTTTATCAAAAAAAATTAAAAAATTGGAGCAGTTTTTTAGAAAATTATTTTTGTAATTTTTACATGTTTCATTAAAAAAAAATACATTTTTCCAAAATTGTCCCAAATTTTTTTTTCAAAATATTTTAGTAAAATTTCGTTAAGGAAAAAAAATTTAACTTTTTATTGTGTAGGAAGACACCGAAAAAATGTTTTAAATTTTTTTTTAAAAAAATTTAAAGTTTCAAAAAATTTGATTTCAAATTTAAATATTGAAAAAGAGAAGTATTTTTTTTTATTTTTCACCTAGCAGAATATGTTTAATAAAAAAATTGGGGTAATTTTTTTAAAAAGTTTTAAAAATTTTAGAATTTATGAAAAAAACAAAATCAAAATTCGTTTTAAACCCCGATTTTTTCGATGACCCGGGAATTTTAATTTTTTGGAAAAAAGGGCGAAAGGTTTAAATACACTAACAAAATGGGAACCCCCCGAAAAAATGCTTTTTAGGCCGGGTCATGCAAATTTTCCCACGCAACTCATCTTAAAAAACGATATTTTAAACCTTAATTACATTTTGGACGGGGGGAGATTTTTTTCCCCTTTATTTCGTACCTGTTTTCGGGGAAATGATTTGGGGGTTTGGTAGGTAAAAAATATCGGTCATTTGTAATCAGTTTGGGGGGTTCAAACCCGATCGCAGCTTTTTTATGACCGAAAAACCCCTTTTCCCCTATCCTTTGGGTAAGAAAATGTGTCCAGTTGTAGATTTACCGCATTTAACCGATCGTAAGCATAAAAGAAACCTCTGGCGAAATTCAAATCGCCCACGATAGTCGCCCTGGTTATAGGAACTTTGGGACTAAATGTTTTTTTCACTATATCAGGGTTCCCAACCCATAAGGTCAAAAATTTAAAAATTTCTCCCCAATAATTTTTTATTAATAAACAAAAAAAATTTTACAACCCCAAATTTTCAATGTTTTATTTCGTTAAAAAAAATTATTTTGAATTTTTGTTTTTCCCAAATTTTCATTAGTAATTTTTTAGATCCTTCCAGTTCTGCCCCCCTTTCCCTCATTCTGCAGTGTCTCTGATCGTAATGGTCTCCCCCTTTCAAGCCTCTTTCACTGTTGGAACACCATCCCCCCTCGGGGCCCTTTCCCCCTCTAATAAAAAGAGGCCCAATTTAAATTTCCCCGAACGTTGAATTTTTTGGGTTTACTTTGCGAGGTGGGTTCCCATAAAAAATCTTCTTTGCTTTTTGAGTGTAAGTGAAAAAAGGGCCGTTCATAACCGAGTTCGCATAACCAGGGGTTTGCTATAACCGAGGTTCGCTATAACCGAGGGGTTGCTTAACCGAGGGTTCGCATAACCGAGGTTCGCAAAAAGGTTGCAAAACC
>CAXIVR010000961.1:0-17076 GCA_964035755.1 Teleogryllus oceanicus
GTTGCAAAAGAATTGATCCAATGGAAATTGGTTACATGAAACGATGGATTAATTGCGAAGGGTCGTAATTTTAATTCACGGCAACGTAGAGGCTATAAGTTTTAAAGAAGTGAAATGTTTTCGGTGGTTCTACAATTTTGTACAAGAGACGATTACAAGAATATCATTTCATTCAAAGCATGTTTCTTCTAAACTCTGTTCTATTAAATTGTTATATTAAAGCATAATAATACCATTGTTTAAACGTAAGGATTAACGCATTTCACCCAACAGTGCTTTACGAATATGAAACACTTGCTCAGATTCCTGAGGTGATCATTAAGTTAAAATAAAATTAACTGAAATGCTATGTAAAGTAACATGTGTGTAAAAGGCTATAAACAATTAAGTATGAGGCGCAAAATAAATGAAACCACACTACGTATTATTACATCTCTTATTACTAGTTAACTTAAATGGGTTCATACAGACGTACAGAAACAGAATTGATTTGACGTGACGTATCGTTTTCAAATAGAATAACAGATTTGAACAAATTTATAAAAGTTGAAAATAGGTCAAGCACGTACAGACACGTCCAGTTTATTATGGACTATATTTTTGAGCAGGAGTGTTTCAAATGATTTTCAATAAATTTTCTCGAATCCTTAATAGTTTTCTGAAATAACACAATCATCAAATTAAAATCCCTGCCTGGTTTCGAACCCGTTCCCTTTGTATCCGAAGCGCTCAATCCGTATACGCTTAACCAGCTCGGTCATCCGATTGGATTGGTTTGGTTGTTTTTTCGTGTTTCCGGGCGCATCAACTGCTCTGGTCATTAGTTCCGTAAGTGTAGTGTGTGTGTTTTGCCGGGAGATGGCGGTGATCTTCCCTCGCTAGATGGCGAGATCTGGTGCCGACCTACCGTCGGCTAGTGGGTTTTCCCCAACCAGGATCTTCCCAGCGGCGGGCACCGCCCCAGCCGGACAAGCTCTAAGCTCCGACCGGTCTCCCGGAATATGTGATAGGAAGTGCATGTTAGTGTAAGTGTGTGTATAAGAGAGAATAGGACAAGAAAGAAGGAAATATCGCGCGCAGTCCGTGGCCCTTTGTTAGGTACTGCTCCGGCATTCGCCTGGTTGATCGGAGAAACCACGGAAACTACTGATCAGAGCAGCCGGCCGTTAGAAGTCTCTCTAGGCAGCGACTGAATTGACTCGGTCTTTGGAGTCGGTCACAAGACGTATATTAGTAAAAAGATAATTGTATCAGATCTAGGAGCCGAGAAGCTGAGAATAGCAAGAGCCATTAGGGTCGAGAAATAGGGAAAATGTGAAAATGTCTTTGGGGTCAGAAAATGGCAACCGTGAAGAGAATTAGGTCTACCTGAAAAAGCTTAGTCCAGTGTAAAGAGATTCACAAACTAGTGCGAAAAAAATTGCCATTCTATAGCTTCACTAGTTTTTCTAAATTTAGCAACAGGATCTATCCACTTTTTCGTTACCAGAGCCCGGCAATAAGAGTTTTTCTGGCTAAAATTCGCCGTTTTCCAGCACACGATTACATAATACTTTTCTTTACGAAGTATTCCTGAGTCGAGAAAGCTAATAATAATTCTGGACCCGTTAGGATACCTAAGTTGGTCCCAGGGGAACTGGTTATTTTGTATTGAAATTTTATGTTGGCATATTCATTAGTAGAGAGCGGGTGTTAATGACCTAAAAAATCGCCAAAATAATAAATAAAATGCTCTTAAAATGCTTTAAAAATGCCCTAAAACCAAAAAATGTAAAAAATCTTATCAAAACCAGTCCCGATGAACAACTCATGCTATTGGATACGTTTCTGATGTAATCTAGACTTCTTCCATTCGTTCGAGTGAACTCAGTCTGCAAACGTTTGGTTTGGATTGTTCTTTACCAAGAAATCTCTGTCTTTCTTTATCCTGAAGTCGGCCGAACCGGCAATTGCGCTGATATACGTCACAAGAATTACATACCTACAAGGCTGTCAAAACAATTTCTGAGGGAACAAATCGAATAGGCTACTGAATCATTCAGTGAAGAACATTTGTTGCATTTCGTAAATATTATTTGAAGCAAGTACCATTAAAATGACATTAAAGTGGTTGAAATAGGCAAAAAATGCATTAAGAATGACGGAAAAGGAAAAAATGACTTATTAGTCAACATCGAAAAAATGTGAAATAATGACCTATAAAATAGGTCATATCCTTTGTCATAACATGGAATGAATTTCTGTACTAAACGGCATTGTTCTGAAGTGAAAAGAAAAAATGACATTTAATTCAAGTCCTCCCTCTATTCATTAGTTTACTTAAATTGGTTCTTATAGATGCACAGAAAGACAGCCATTGATTTGATGAGACATGCGTTTTACAAATCTGAGAAGACAGATAAAAGCTTGTTTAAAAGTTGAAAATACGAAAATCAGTTCCCTCTTCCAATATATCATAATTTTTCTTTCCAATATATAATTTCATTTGTGATTGAATTGCTTCAAATAATATTCAATAACGTTTCTGGAATTCTTAATAGTTTTCTGGCAACAGAGAATTGTGACAATTATCCCTGAGCGTGGCACGCACCAGCAACCTCTCCTCCGAAACGTTGAGTCCGTACCCGATATTTTACCACTGTGGCTACCCGGTAGGATAGGAAATTTGCACATTTATAATAGTTGCACTTATCGCATGATTATTTCAGTTAGAGCATTAGGTAGCAGAAAATTGGAAAAAGTGGGAAAATGTCCTTTCGGGGGCATAAGATGGCATGTAGAAGAGAATAAGACATAATCCAAAAGCTAGTCGAGACTAAAGAGATCTGAAAACTAGCGCGAGAAAGTCTGTTCCATTCTACAGATATATATATATATATATATATATATATATATATATATATATATATATATATATATATTGAAACCACCGCGTTCCACCAAAGAAACGGCGAGACATCAAGCAAGAACGCGGCAGAACGGTTGCAAGAGGCGCTGCTAGCCACGAAAACGGTTACGGGCGGCGAGGTGTCGTCGGTTGCGACCGTGGGAACGATGCCGCGAGAGTCAGTGCGCTGGCCGCCGGCGAGAAGGACGTATCTGGGCTGCTCCGGATCGAAAAGCAAACTAGTATCGCGAACGAACGAGTGCAGAAAGATTAATTGACGGACAATTGGGGCGTGATAACAATCAATAGTCGATCGGACATATTGCCAAAGTGATAGCTGCTATTTGGAGTAACACAGATCAAAAGACGTCGAGTGGATCGGAGAATTGGAAAGGAGACGTACTTCGGAAGCGCAGCGCCTCACCTCGGCTGGTCCCAAGGAAACGACCCCGGCAAGCAGCGAAGGAGCGCGAGGCAACCCGAGGGTCCCCGAAGCCGCCGACGCTCGTAGTGGAAGAAGTAACGGTAAATATTTCTTCGATCGATAAGATCGAGAGACTAACAGTGATTCTGGGTTATATGAAAGAAAAGGGTAGAGACCACCATAAATATTGTATCATTAGTGATTTGTATAGAATTAATAAATAGTTCAGTTTATTTTGTTCACGGAACAGTGGTGTTTGATTAATAACCTGAGCCCATTCACGAGAAGAACACCTGTCCCTTAAAATAAATTTACTGAGAACAAGCCGCCTACCTGGTACGTCAAGTTGCCCGAACAGTATGGACTCGTGTATTTAAGATGTGTGGCTCAGGGGGATTAATTTAACAAGGGGAATAAAACTAATGACTCTTGAATTAACAAACTTGTGTAATAATTTTAAGAAACATAACAGTTTAAACAGGAAATATTGAAATAAAACAGTGTGCATGTGCAGTTGCTTACTGGAAAAGTAGTAGAAATTTATTATTGTCATAAAGGTAAATACTGTTGAGGAAATATAAAGCAATTATAGAAATATTGACAGGCAATGGTAATTGTGAATGTAAATGTTATTTAGTTAAATATGTGGTCAGTCAATCCAGAAAACAGTATGCAGAGTACCTATTATGTATGTGTAAAGGGAAAACAGTGTGTATAAATATTGTGTTTGTTAGAATAATTATTTGTGTACATGATAACATACCATAGTTAATGAATTGTTTCTCAATATTGATAAAGCAAGGAAATTAGTAGAATTTGTAGGAAAGTGTAATGAATACAAGAGAAGTTAATGTCATTTGGTGTAAATTGTATATGCTAATTATTTTGAGCATATGGGCATGAATCTTGCAAGATAACTGTCACAATCATCTAAAGGAGTATAGCCCAGGTGTGGAGGGGCATTGTTCATTAGCAGGAATGGAAGAATAATAGTGAAGGGAATTAATTGATTTGTGGGATGTTGGTAATGTTTGAAAACTGCATACAGTATATTTTTTGTGTCATTATTGAGGGAAGCTGTAGGAGTGTGTGAAATGAGACTGTGGATTATTGTTGTGAATTTGAATTGAAGTTGTGTATGCCAATGTTTTCAGGAATTTTCCAGAAGTGTTATTTGTATTATTTGATGTGATTGTTTTATGAAGGTATTTGTGTAGTGAATTTATGTGCATAGGTGATGTTACATTTATTTGCAGAGAGTGGATATTTGTATGTCATATGTGGTAACTGTATAGTGAAAATTGGGTTGGTCATAGTAGACTATACAATTGTGGTTTTCATGCAAAATTTAAACGAATAGTGTATTCAGCTAATGCCTAGAATCACTGATAGGTCATTGTTTCAATACAATTACTTGGGAATTAGATTAATTAAATTGGGAACAGTTGCAGTAGTATTGCGAGCGTAGACGAGCTGAGGGCGATTGCAAGCGCGAAGCAGTAAAAGCGATTGAGAGGATGAGTGACGATACGAAGCAGCTGAAGACAAGAAATTAGATTGCGACAGCAAATGGAGGCTCAAAAGGCGACGTTAGAACGAATGAGAAGATAGAGTGTAGGAAGACTCGGATGAAGGAATCGGCGGAAGTACGTTCCTGGATAGTAGGAGTCCTGGAGTGGGAGTAAATTAGATGACACGTCGGGCGATTGTTTTGAGGAAGAAGTACAAGTCACATCAACGCCGATGAACCAGGTAGCAGGAACCCAAGTCAGAGTACAGTAAAGATATCATAGATTTGATGTTAATAAAGAAAATGATTAACGACCGACTTGATAAAACGGCAGAGGAACAAGAGAAAAGATCTGAAAAGCAGTTTATGGCGATTGAAGAACGAATTGAGAAAACGGCAGAGGAACAAGAAAAAAGATCCGAAAAGCGGCTAATGGCGATTGAAGAACGAATTGAGAAATCGGAATTGAGAAATCGGCAGAAGATCAGAAGATAGAATCCCAGATTGACAAATTGGGCGGGGAGTTGAAGACAGACCTACATCAACAACTCGAGGAGAAGATTACCGCACAAAGCAAGGAGGTGCAAAACCAGATTCGGAATGAAATCCAGATGGCGGAGAGCAAGAGGGCGAACACCAGGATCAAGTCACGAACGAGGTGCGAAAAGGGAAGAAGACACCAAAATGATGCAGCAATTAATTAAAGAAGAAATAAAGGGAGATATACGAATGTGCGAAGAAAGAGTATCATCCCTGCAATCTGACGTGGAGCTAATCAAAGAATGCCGGACGACGCCGATCATTGCGGGCGGAATACCAACTTTTACGCCTCCAAAATCATTGAAGTTTTCGGGAGATGGTCGAGAAAACCCATGCGCATTCATGCGAGCAGCGGAACGACACCTAGCCGTGATCAACACATCGGAAAGATGCAAGGTCCAGTTTTTGTATTTGATGTTGGAGGGGAACGCCCGGACGTGGGCCGACACATTTGATGTATTTCCGGAGACGCTGAAGGAATTTCAAGACCGGTTCTATGAGCGGTATTGGAACGATGAGATTCAAATGAATGTGAAGTTAAATCTAATGAATGGTTATTATACTCAGTCGATGGGAACTCCTAATGAATGGTTATTATACTCAGTCGATCCAAAAATAATTTGAGAAGTTCGAACCATACCAATTTAGAGAGCTTATGAACGCCTTAGGAGGATAGGACTTAACTTTTGCCAATGCCCCGAAGAATAAGAGGGAAGGAAACGTAAACGCGTTAAGAACGGAACCAGTCAATAGACAAGGGAATGGTGGTGGGGCAGGCAACCAGTGGACGCGACACGAGACAGGAAGCCGGTGGCAATCGGAACCGAGTAACCGAAGACCGGAGTGGGGTGGACAGACCAAACGTCGAGAAGAAGAGAGAGGAACGAACCGAGGTGCGCCCAATCAATCAACACGGCCTGGTCCAAGTGGAGGACAGGGAACATCTTTAAACAGATAGAGTCCGTGATGACAGGCGACCCCATGACGGACACAAGGAAGAAGAAGCTGAATGTGGTCCCTATCAATACGATTCAGTCGGTGTTCTATGAATCACAACCGTGGCAGAGAAAAAGTTCGGAAGTTCGCATGAGAAAATGTCCCACGATCAAAGTAGAATGCGAAGGGTGGTAACGGAAGCACTGGTTGATACTGGATGTACTACAACAGTTATATCAGAGGAATTTTATAATGAGTTGATTGCGAAAGGAAAGCGTAATGTGCTTGCCCATGAATAGGCGTACGTGATAGGAGCACTCAGAAGAAGTCAAGCCTATCACGAAACAAATAATGTTTAATGCTGAAATTGGGATCAGAAGTACGAAGTGGTAGCTCTAGTAGTAAAGAAGTTGTTGTATCCGATGATTATAGGACAGATTTTTATCCGAACGACGCGCGATTATTGATCTTGACCACGGAGTGGTAGAATTAGAAACCAGAGAATCGAGATGGACATGGAATGGGAGAGGAATTAGAAATATGTACGGGCGTGTTATCGGAGGAGGGGATAGAAGGAAGACTGAAACAACAGGTTGACTAGATAGAAGTACTGAAGCCCAGCACAGGAAGGCAAAGTCAAGAAGAAATCATGAATTTACGAGAGCAGACAATATTGTTGGTGAGTCCCAAAGCTTCTAACCTAAACTAAGGTTATACGCAAAATTTTTTCCATTATATGAGGGGCCGTACATCATTGAACAGATAACAAACCCAAACGTGGCTAAACTAGTCAACGATAACAGAGAAGTGGTGGGACATTATAATTTTTACAATTTAAGACCTTGCCCAACAAGAGAAGGCAATGGACAAGAACAGACCATTATCATTGAATTTTTCCGGAGAAAAATCACAAAAGGGGAGGGGTAATGAAACGCACCGCATTTCCACCCAAGAAACGGCGAGACATCAAGCAAGAACGCGGCAGAACGGTTGCAAGAGGGCGCTCGCTAGCCACGAAAACGGTTACGGGCGGCGAGGTGTCGTCGGTTGGCCGACCGTGGAACGAGGCCGCGAGGAGTCAGTGCCGGGCCGCCGGCGAGGAAGGACGTATCTGGGGCTTGCTCCGCTGATCGAAAAGCAAACTAGTATCGCGAACGAACGAGTGCAGAAAGATTAATTGACGGACAATTTGTGCGTGATAACAATCAATAGTCGATCGGACATATTGCCAAAGTGATAGCTGCTATTTGAGTAACACAGATCAAAAGACGTCGAGTGGATCGGAGAATTGGAAGGAGACGTACTTCGGAAGCGCAGCGCCTCACTGCGGCTGGTCCCAAGGAAACGACCCCGGCAAGCAGCGAAGGAGCGCGAGGCAACCCGAGGGTCCCCGAAGCCGCCGACGCTCGTAGTGGAAGAAGTAACGGTAAATATTTCTTCGATCGATAAGATCGAGAGACTAACAGTGATTCTGGGTTATATGAAAGAAAGGGTAGAGACCACCATAATATTGTATCATTAGTGATTTGTATAGAATTAATAAATAGTTCAGTTTATTTTGTTCACGGAACAGTGGTGTTTGATTAATAACCCGAGCCCATTCTACGAGAAAGAACACCTGTCCCTTAAAAATAAATTTACTGAGAACAAGCATGCCTACCGTACGTCACAATATATATATATATATATATATATATATATATATATATATATATATATATATTTACACACATTGGTACATACGAGAAGAAACTTTAAAGAAAATATGTCCAGCGTTTTGGAGAAAATATGCATGAATTTCGGAAACGAATTAAGACGAGAAATCAGTTCGTTTTTTCAAAAAGTTACATGACTTTTTAAAAGAGCTGATTTTTTACAACGAACTTTGTTTAAACTTTTATTATCTCCAATTATTAGTTTATATACTCATTATCTTCATTACCCATTATACTCATTAACTCCAATTTTGTAGTTTTCAAAATTTCAGTTTTGCATTTTCGGAATAAACGTAACAATGACCAAAAATGGGACAAGCACCATATTTTAGCGTGCCTTATTATATCAGGGGGAAATTTTTAAAATTGACCCGCTTTTAGCTAAAAATGCCTATATTTAGCGGAAATTACACGAAATCTCACGGAAACTACTCATTTTCCAAAATTGAACGTGAACGTATTTAAGATCCGTCTTCAGGAACAGATTCCATTAAGGAAAAATCTCTAACTTAATATTCTATTTGTAGCAAGACCACAAAAAACGCTTTCATTTTTCAAAATATTTGATTTCAACGAACATGAGACCACCACCATTCTCATGAGACTTCATGAAGTACCCAGAAATCAAAATATCGGTTGAAACTCCCAAAACCACAGTTCATTAAAGATCGATTGAGGAATATCAATTTTGAAGAAAATCGGCTAAAATTTAAGGCCCCAGCGCAACCCACGAATAGATGCGGACGTTTTGCCATCAATCGTTTTTTCAGTATCAAGAACCAACAAAAAAGATTCTGGCTAACAAACGTATTAGAGGATTTTTTCAAATTTAGCAACAGGATTTATTAACTTTTAAGTTATCAGAGCCTGGCAATAAGATTTTTTCTGGCAAAAATGGCAGTTTTCCGGCACGATTCCATAACTTCTTTTTACAAATGATTTGTAAGGCGAGAAAGCAAAATAACGAAAAAAATATGTTACCCACCAATTGTTTCATTTTTCCACAACTGAGGCATTCGGTGTAAGAGATGATTTTCGACTTTTTGCAAAATCAATATTTTGATTTGATTTTTCTTCAAAACAGTTTATCTGATGCTTGAAAAACATATATTCTCGCATTATTTGTATCAACTACAGAATGCCATATAATCTACATAAACCTGACAAATGTTTCCCAAAAAGCAAACGTTTTTTTCCACACCGTGATTTGAACTCAGATCTTGAGTGAAAACGTCAGTACGTTACTCCTATGACAAATGGTATGGCAAAAGTCATCTTACCGCCGTTTGAAAATTGATCATTTGAACAATTTTTCAAATTCAGCATTTTTATTTACATTACTTCAAGATCTGGTTTAAAAATAAATTTCAACGAGGAAAAATCTCTCCTTAATATTATTCGTGCAAGAAGGAACTTCATCGCGGACCCCCCACCCAAGTGGCGGAGAACGAATACCCCTGCCATTTCGCGGGACTGTCCCCTACTGGCACTGGCGGGACCTCTGCGGCCGGCTCACGATTAATACGTCAAGATCTGTTACGCAAGCGCAATTTCCGCCAAAATGCGCGTACTTTCAAAGCTGAAACGGAGGCAAACTTACTGATGCGCCTCTACTTCTGCAATTCATTTTCTCTTTAATTTTCTAAAATGGTGAGTTCACCGAAAAAGGACATTTGCCAACTTCTACTTTTGTTATCTAAGGAAAAAGAATGAAAATATTGGAACCCTTTTTGAGAAAATAATGGTTTAAAATTATATTTTATGGATTAACGAAAGCAGCTCACATTGTCAAAAAATTGTACATTAATTTGTTTCAAGATGTCTTTCAAGTGAAAATTTTTATTAAAGAATTTTATCTTGTTTGTAGTTTTTTTAATTTTGTGCCTAAAGACCTTAGTGGGATCGGCAGAAATTTCTCGAAAGTATTGGTTAAAGAGTTAGCCATGTTGCCGGATCGTTCACATTTATATCTTTATATTTTAAAAAAACATTCTCTACGGTTTTCTAGTTGATTTGGTATTTTTTATTATTTTCCCACATTGCTTTAGTTTTATTATTTGTTAAAAATACCCTGATCGTTTTCATGATTTTAGCCTGCCTTATGACTTTTCAACAATGTTTTGTATTTTAAAGTAGAAAAGGGAAATCTTGGATACGTCATGACGTTTAGAAAAAAAATAGAGAGTACGTTTATTTTTACACGATGTTCTAATTCCTTTGGGATCCAAGTATTATTTTTTCGTGAAATGTTTAATTTTCTTTTAATAGGAAAGCATGCGTTAAAGAGAATAAGCTTGAGAAAATAAATTATATTTTTCATTCTGTCAATAGCGTTAAACTGCCTCCCATGATTCTTTCAGCAAGTAGTCCGTAAATAACTTTATGTTAACTGTAGTAAATGCTCTGCACATGCGTGTTTTATTTATTGTGTCAGTATTCATTTTATTAGAAATTGTAAAATTTGCATCATGGTCACTGTAACCTAGATTATTCGTTATTATTTCATATCTAGTTGGGGTTTTTGTTAATTATAATTTGATCTATTGCTGTTTGTGATTTAAGAGTATTCCTGTAGTACGTTCACTGTAATATCTAAATTAAAAGAATGAATTAAATTGAGAAACTGCTCTTTTCGTGGGATTCGCTCAGAAATCAAATTGAAATCTCCACATACAACAATGGTTTTAAAAAGAGATTACTAATTTTGTTCAGAGTTATCTCTAGATTTTCTAAAATTGAAATAATCTAAAAGCTTGCTTTGTGAGGTCTGTAGATGCAAGTAAGATAATTTGAGCGTAGTGTGTAAACTGTTTTTTCCCAAAATTTTTTCAACTGCATAAAATGAATTCTGACAAAAAAGGTAGAATCAATATTATTTCTTACATAAATACACGAACCCCCGTAAGCGGGGCCTTTTATTTGATTCCTTGCTCTCAATAAGATCCTGCAAGGAAAAACTAGGAATTTGGGTGTTTAGATCATTATGAATAACCAATGTTCTGTAAAGCAAAACATCATTGCTGAGATCACACTCTAATCCCTCGATAAATTCAATTTTATTTGAAAGAGATTGTACATTATGATGCATTATTTAATCTTTTGCATACCTACAGGATGCTTTTCTGCTGCATCTGCTGTAGTTGCTAATTTTTTTCTCATTTTTACCTCGAGGTGGTCGAAGGAATATCTGTCCCAGCAGTGTTTGGAGGTGAGGAAGGAGGGTTAAGATGTAAATAATAATGGGAGGGTAGTACAAGGGTTAGGTTCAGGATAAATAATTTGGGGCCACAGGGGGTTTCCCGGGGGATGGAGAACTAGGAGTGTGGTGGAGATGAATCTTGGATAGGATACTGCTGAGGTGTAAGGATGTGTTTGGGAAGTTCCTACTGAGTGCATGTTTTCCGACAAGGTTCAATGAAGACCATGCCGGTGAAGTGTTTTTTTGAGAAAGTTAAGCTCCAAAAATTTAACATGTGCCTCTCAGATGCAGTTTTTTTTTGTTGTTTCGTGTCAATTTCTTTTTCACAGGGTTGGGTTATTGTACCAGAAGGGCAGAGTCAGATTACAATGTTCGTGTTTTGGGCGCACGTTGTAGTTTGTCAACATGTTGCTCAGTGAAAGTGACCACCGTTGATGTCATTCTGCCCTCCTATGATGATGACTGTATCCCGTTTGGGGAGAGTTTTTTTGTGGGTGTCCAATTACTGATCGTCGGCAAAAACCCCCCTTGGTTTTAAAAACACATGACAGAGAAATTGTGGGAGTTTCACTGGGCAGGAGGAGATTTGTCGCCATGGCTATCTGCTAAAATTAGTACCTTTTGGTGGGCTCCGTAGGGAAAGTCCTTGTTTACTTTTGGGGGTAGGTTGCGCAACTCTACTGTCTTTGTTCTTTGCGCTTGCTAGCCTGTTTGCGTCGTTTGTGGGGACGTGACGATGTGGGAGGGGGTATGAGGATTGGAAGGCATGGAAAATCATTGTCTAATCTAATACAGCAAATCTGTTTGAGTCAGTTGGTTGTGATGATTGTGTTTTTGTTTTCGCGGATGGACGGTTGAAAGTTTCTGCAGTGTTGCCTATTGTTGTCCAACCGTCTGAGTTTTGAACAACCTCTTCGAGCCTTCGGATATGTTCATCAAATTATTGTTTACGTGAAGGCTTTCAGAGGTCGGCTTTAGAGTGTACAGAGTAGAAAGTGTATAGCGAATAGTAGCCATGTCACGAATATATCAAAAAGCGTAATATGAGAATAAATAAATAGATGGGAAATCAGATTATATGTCAAAATGTTTCCTAAATTATCTTTTTTAAATTTTCGTGTATTAAATTATTTAAGTTACGTATTTATTTAAAAAATAAAGAAATGTGATTCTATTAGTATTTAAATGTTATTGGTTAATTGAGTAGAGTTGAGTGTGTTTGTTAATAGATCTAAGCTGCAAACTAATAAATACAATTAGATTACTATACTTTACCTCTTAAGGCCACAAAAATTCCCACTTTGATATTCGGAATTTGAAATCACGGGGTTCAATTTCCGTTACTAATATATAAAACTTGAATTTTGATGTTTTCACAATTATCACAACACTTTCACTAGTTGTTTAACCCTTTACGCAAAACTAAATTTATTTGTACAGCAAATATGTTTTAAAAAGTCTTTGAACTCGTTAAAATGCACGTTTGCCCGTTACGCTGCCCCAAACCCAATAACTTTTTACTTCGTTTCACTGCTTCGGACAATATAAATCTTTCAGCGTTCCTGTAACAAGTAAACAAGTAAAAAAACAATTTAAACAAAAGTACCTGAAAGATGTAAGAAAGTAAAAATAGAAAAAATTTGGGAGCACAGTCCGAGCACGTCAGTCACCAAGGGAAGCAACCAACCAACCTTTTTTTTCTTTTTTTCACCAGTTATGTTTATTCACAGTTATGTTTTTATAATTAGAGGATGACATCGAAGCTAGAACTTTGCAATTTTTTAGAAAATTAAGTTTTTTAAAAAAACTGAAGCTGCACATATTTTAAAGTGTCTTTACGCATCCGAGGCCCGTTTAATAAAATGGAGTCATTTGCGGAAAAATCTTCAAACTTGCCTGTCGTTTAGATCGATCTGGAAAAATCAATTTTGGAAAATCTTTGGACGGGTTTAAAGCAGCCTTGCCTTAGGCACACGGACAGACATCTGTTTTGCAGTCAATTTTCCGGATCAAGCCAAGAAAAAACTGACTACCCAACGTTAACAGGGAAAAATTTACTCATATAGGGAAAAAAATTTATCTATTATTCTTACAGGTTTTCAAATGACTTTTTCTTTAAATTTCGTCTTCCAGCACGAGTACAATACTTTGTTTTTATGTAGAAGGAGGAAGTAAAATGATGTATGTAGTGTTTATTAACATGGGGTGACTGTTGTGTTATGAACGGGCGTACCCTGGAAAAAATTGAAAAAAAATAGGGTAAGCACCCACTTACTGTAAAATTGTCTTGCGTGTATATCCTTATTTTATAAAACTATTTTTTTTATTACAATTAAAATTTTTATAACGAAAACTACCCGTGTGCTCTCTAGTGTCATTTACATGATCAATTCCCATGTCCTTGGATGGACGGTTTATTCATGTCGAGACCAAGTTTCTTCCCCCCTTCCAGAGAATGAATAAAAAAGCTCTTTAGAGTTGAACTGCAGAGAACAGACGTTCCTCTCACGCAAGGAAATATTTAAATATTCATGTACAGCGGAGCCATACTGATTTTACTTTTCTCAGAAGAAAAAAAAAAGCAGACACTTTCTCGTGAAATTTCTCCCTGTAAAGGTTCAGACTAGAAGAGCATGGCTGTTAAAGTCTTGACAAATTGGCTAAGTGAAATTTTGTATTTGTGTTTTAGATTGATTCAAATTTTCGTCGTTTTATTTATTTTGGTATGAACTGCATCGTTAATATAAACTCCAAACACGAAACTCTATTCAAAC
The DNA here is from genome assembly GCA_964035755.1 of Teleogryllus oceanicus. NCBI lineage: Eukaryota > Metazoa > Arthropoda > Insecta > Orthoptera > Gryllidae > Teleogryllus > Teleogryllus oceanicus. The sequence goes on from CAXIVR010000961.1 coordinate 13,986, forward strand.
ACACAAGAATAATACTTTTAAGTATTATACCTTCAGTAATCGACAGGTATTACTTTACACGGGTTTCATCAGAAAAGATTGTCGTAATTCGGTTAAAGAAAAAAATTGATGATCAAATTCCATTAAATGCTGTGCATCTCTGTGAATGAGAAAATTGGAAATTTCAGTGAAGCACGTCGCTTGGAGAAAGTTAATTTTGTCTAAATTTGCCAGTTATCAACCGCCTGACGGCAAAAAATCTATTCATGAAGAATATGCAAAAATGTTTTACTCGATAGATTAGCACTTCAAATGTTTCGTCTGCGACGAGCTCCCTTTTTGCCAGCCGGACTGCCCATTCCCCTCTCTTGTGATTAAATAATCGATTAATTATTAGTGTTTCAGGTGTGTCAACTACTATGATCATTAGTCACGTGAGTGTAGTGCATATTATATCACAATCAGTGCTGCTGTACTTTCTCGCTGAACGTGAGATTTGATGCCAATCTCCCGTCGCTTTCTTTCGGGCACCCTTTTCGGTATCCCTTTCGGTACCCTTTTCGTATCTCTTTGGTATCCCTTTCGGCTCTACCAGTCTGGACAAGATCTCTGCTCCAACGGGACTCCGACATGAGTGATAGTCTAGTACAAGCAAGTGTGTATGTGTGTATCTGTGTATGTTTGTGTGTATCTGTGATATCTGTGTAGGTATGTGCACGTGTGTGTATGTGTACGTGTGTGTAGTGATTGTGTGTGCGGCGTGTGTAAAGAGACAATAAGGGAAAAGATGAAAAGAAAGTTTGAGCAGATCTGGGAATTTTTTATGCTCTGGCCTTCATTCCAGAAATGTAACGAAAATAACAAAAAATATTAGAGAACATCCTTAGAAATATCCTCCAGAGAGTAAATAATTGACACAGCTATTTAATTATGGAAGAAAATCCTTCACCTAGAGACTAAGCATAGAACCTCCAGATCAGCGACACTGCTCACACCAATGAAGATGGGGTGGGAGGGACAGGTAGGAGATGGGAAGCGGGCTCTGTAAAGGGACTCTGCTGAGCGGTGAATGTGAAGAAACATCTCTCAAACATCACGATACAGGTTCTGCACTGGTAGCCAGACTGGAGACGTCCGTAGGATGGAAAAAAAAAGATGTTTTAAAACATCGATGTTTTCCACCAGAAACATCGATATATTAACATCGATATTTTGCTTTGATGTTTTCTTCATCGATATTTTGTTGCAAAAATTTCATGATTTTTAATTTTAATTTGTTTAAATATTTTTAATAAGGGGGTTTTAAACACGTCGTAGATTAGCAGCAATATACAGCAATATCGGGTTTTTATGCGTCATCCTCTTTATCACGCTGTATCACGCTTTATCACGCTGTGCAATCTGAGGAAGTTTTGGAGCTGCTCGTGTTTTGAATGTATGTTATCGCCAGGCGTGTCATTGCCTGAATCGACAATGAAACACTAAATCGATAGCAAACACGATGTTTTTATTGTTAATTTAATTCTTCACTTTCGATTATAATTGTACATATACTAACATGCTGATAACCAAACAATAAAATATATCCTTTTACGAAACTGTAGAAAGGATACGAAATAGCGGGTTTATTAGTCTATAATGAAAACATCGATGTTTTAAACATCGACATTGAAAACTCTTTAGGATTCATTGACATCAAAACCCTTTAGCAATATATCGAGACATCGATGTTTTGGTAATTTTTGCCATGCGGGGGTTCTGTTTAGAGCTTTAATAAAAAAAATTGTATTTTTTGGCCTTCAAAAATTTACATTAAAAGTTTTATGACAACTAACTGACTTCCGCTACTGGGGTTAGAAACAACGTCTGGGAACGCAGAAAATCCAGCACACGTAGCAGTTTAACATAGGCAGATTGGAACTACATTCACGACAAGGGGACAACAATACGAATCCACAAATACAATTTTTGTGTTTATGGAGAAAGTTGATGCAGTTGTTCATTGCCGAATTAAATTAATTTAATTTTTAAATGTTGGAATTAAAATGACAACGAACATGTTATTTCTTGAAAAATTTTTTACACTTCTCATTATTTTAAAATATCACATAGTTTCTTTGAATTCAAATTAATTACGACGTATTTACATTAAATAAAACTTATTTTTAAGTTATTCGCTATTAAACCCCAAGAAATTTTAATGAAAAGTTGAAACGAGTAAAATAGACATTCGAACCTAATCAAACTTAGCGAATTACAACGTTGAATTACTAATTTGGATAGCTTATCTTTTATTATCGAATACATCAATACAATCTTGTCGGTACATTGCAATTTACAGTGAAGAGAGAAGTTCGAACTGGAACTGTGTTGGTTTATGACTTTTAAACTGGCAGACCGCAATGTTATCCCAATTCAATTTGAACGTGGAGGTTTTTCTTGTTGCGTGATAAGCTGGTCAAGATAAAGAAAATTTATGAGAAAATGTCGTTATGCGGTGGAACGTGCAAATAAAGGAGAGAAACAAAGTCAGACTATCCAAATTTTATCACTATATTTCCTTCAGAAATAGTAAGAAAAACGACGCAATTGCGAATAAGAAACAAAATATACTTGTGCAATAAATGTTTCTCTTGCTTTAAATATTTTTTTTTAATGAGATTTATATTCAGTGGTACATAATTAGTACAACATATAGTTAATACAAATAATTTAAAATTTTTTCTTAAAATAAATTCCTTACGAAACCTACAACGGAGTCTCAGATGAATCCAGCAAACAATACAACATTCTTCAAATAATTGAATGTTTCCTCCCCCTCATTACCACCTCCTCATTTCCTCCTTCTCCTCCTCTTCTTCTCTTTCCTTTTCTTCTTTATCTGCCCGCTTTTTCTTCTGTTCTTTTTCCTCTTCTTTTTCCATCTGTCTACCCTCTCTTCTTCCTTTTCTTTTTCTACTCGTTATTCCCTTATATCTCCAATTTTGTACTCCATTCTGTAATCCTGTAATCTGCGGACAATATGCAGTCGTCATGAAGAAACATGCAGAACAGATTATTGACCAAGCAAACTAGGAGCAGTTAATCCTGAACCAACAAACGAAACAAGTTG
>CAXIVR010000963.1:0-35564 GCA_964035755.1 Teleogryllus oceanicus
GGGTTGTTGCCCCCTTTGGGAATCGATCCCGCCCTTCCGGTCAGGTTGCGGGATCCAACAGCACCTGTTTCTGAGCAAACTCAGACGGTCCAGACCCTTTTTAAAAGATTCAGCGGGGAGGAAAAATTTACTAAAGGAGTGCCTGGCGAAGCTGACATCCGATTTCCCAGGCTGAGCGGGGTAAAAAGCCGGCCCCTGTTGCGGCGTGGCTTTTGTCCGATGTCTCTTTATCCTCTCCCCCCCCCCCGCTTCATCTGTCCCCCCGTCGTTGTTGCGGGGGGGCCCGGGGACCGAGGTGGGCCAGCGACCCCCTTCGCCACTCCCTCCTGTGTTTTCGGCGCCGCGTTGTCCGGCTGACTTCCGTGGGTGGGTGACGATCGAAGCCCCCGCGTCAAACGTCGGGGGGGGGGATTCGTTTTCGATGATGTTTGGATGTAACCCCCAAAAACACGTAGGGGGGGAGAGAAAGAGCCCTATTTTTTTTATATTTTTTTTAAAAATTTTGTAGTTTCGTGTAGTTATGGACCAAGATCTTTTCTGCTTTCCATATACTTGTGTAATAAAAAAAATATTGAAATACTGCAGTAAAATTGGCAATTGTTGTGAAAGAATAATAGTATTGTGGGGCCCATATATCAAAAAAAAAGAGAATAATCTCGCTATTTTTTGTAGTAAATGCTTTTTTAAGGGGTTTTGGAAGTTTAACCCAAATTTTGGGCTATTTGTTTCGACTTTTTTAAATTGATGACTATGGTTGATTTCGAGACGTTGGGGAGATTTAACCCCAAAAAGTAGTAGGGGGAAAAAAGTTCCCTTTTTAATTTATTTGTTTATGTTTTTTTTCTGTGTTTTTGGACTTTTTTGCATCCGGGTTTCACATACTTCGTAATAAAAAAAAATTATAAAGCTGCGTCAAAATCGGGGATTTTTTAAAAAAATCTCGTATTTGGGGTCCATATATCAAAAAGAGGACACTTGCTTACATGGTAAAATACGTCTAGTAACGCGTTGTGAAACATAATCCACGTTTGTGGTTCTCGAAACACAAAAATTAGTATGCGGAAAACGTCTGGCCATCCTTTGGGAGGGGATGAAATTTTCCCAGTGAATATTTTCATATTCCTTTTTAAACTTTTTTACGCACATTTCCCTTTTTCAAACTGTTCATTTGTAACAGAGAGAAATTGAGTAGGATTTAATCTTCATTACAAAAAAACAACTCAAAGGGTTTTACAAGATTATCTACTTCTTCAATTTTGGTTTTTTCTTTTCCCTCAGCCACTGTTTTCATTACCGTCGGGAAATGTGGGGATGTAAAGAAAAAACTGTAGCAACAAGCAGAGGCGGCTACTTTGTTGTGTAATGTTTTGCCAGAGTTGCCCCCACAGCACTGTTATCCTGTCAGGGCCCACCACTACTGTGGTTCTGGCGTTACAACCCCTTACTCAAACCCCCCTCCGGTCCGCAAGCCGTTTTTTTTTCCTCCAGCTTGTTCCTCCGGGCCGATACTGCTAGTGGGGGGTTGAAAAAAAAGGAGATAACGCCCAACACTGTTTCCCCTAAATTTTGGGAACTACTGAAACAAGTCATGACACAACGAAACCTCGTTTGGTATTATATAGTCGCAACCGTTCTCGTAATATGTACCGTATTTTTTTCCCAAAATTCAGGAATGGAAAAAAAAATGCAGCAAATATCATAAAAAAAAAAAATATCATCAAAATCCACCAAAAACACGAACAAAGCGGTAGGGTAGCACAACATCAGCTAATGTCCCTGGTTTCTCCGATCAACACAAACGAATGCCGGGGAATTCCAACGGGCCACGGACCCCCCGATCACCCTTCCTCTTCCTTGTTCTATCCTCTCCCCCCCACACACACACACACACTTACACAACATAAAAATATTCCCGGGGACCGGTCAGGGGCTTAGAACTTGTCCCGGCTGGGGGGGCCCCGCGGTGGGGGAATCCGGGTTTGGGGAAACCCATAGCCGAGAGGTCGGCGCCGGATCCCCATCCAGAGCGAAAGATCACCGCGCATATCCCGAGAAAAAAAGGGACATATAACGGGGAAAAATGACCAAAACAATTGACGCGCCCGGGAAAAACGAAAAATCAATCAACGCGAACAACATCAACAACCACTTCAGCGTAACCATCCCCTCACCAAAAAAACCCTACCATCCCCCCACCGCCCTCCCATAACCCCCTCCGTAAAAAATACTACCAAACCCCCAAAAACCAACCAACCCCCCCAAAATTTTCATTGAAAAAACCACCCCCGTCGCCACCGCATCCCAATCTACATCCCCACCACCGCGTCGCGTTATCAGATCTTCTAACACAACCCCCCTCCGGCCCACCGTTTTTTGTTTGCTTCCCCCCTCCCTCTGTTCTCTGCCCTTTCCGCTGCCCCCCGTCGTCATCGCCCCGCCATCGTCCCAACACGACATACAACTGCACCCGGGGAAAAAATACCCCAATCACCACAAAATACGCTAAAAACCCGCCCCACCACTAACACTCCACCACTTCCAAATCAACAACACTACCCCCGCGAAACATAACTCAAACCCACCCCAAATTTTTTATCAAAATCCCCCAAAACCCAACACGAATGACACCACCAACACCCACTTCACCAAAAATTCGCTCCCCAACCCCCACCCCATCACCGTCACCTTTCCCTTCGGGGGGAAAAAAGCCGGTGTCCCATTTGTAGATTTATTGCATGTAAATGATCCTCAAATCAAAAAAGAAGCCTCTGAGCAAATTCAAACTCCCTGTTTGTCGCCCAACATGACACCTTGTCTTTTGGTAGATGGTGAAAGGGCGCGAAATTTTTTTGTTCAGACGGGAAAAGGGCCTGATTGGGGGGTCTCCCAAATAAAAAATAATAACAACTGAACCTATCACCACCCAAGTCACTCCTCTTCGCCATCGTCATCACCATGACCATCACCACCAACAACACTACCACCAACCACCCCTTATCGCCACACAAACACCTTCCACACCACCACCCGACCTCCCTCCACCAACAACACTACCTCTAACCATTTTAAACCATTGCCCCCAAATCACCTCGACATCACCACCACCCTCCCACCCCAAAAATAATCTAACCCCTTCAAATCCATCACCCCAAATCCTTTCCATCACCACCACCACCATTACCACCAACAACACATTAACCACTTCAAAATTCCACAGAAATCCTTTCCATCACCACCAAACCACATCATCACCACCAAAAAACTACCCCTAACCACTTTAAATCCCTCCCCCAAATCCCTCTTCGCCAAAAAAAAAATCCTGGCGTCCGTGCCATCGACTTCCGAAACCCTTTACCTCCCCACCCCCCACCCCACCCCACCCCTTTTTTTTTTGTTTTCCCCCCCTGCCTCTTCCCGCGCGCCGCCCGAGACAAAGGGGAAAAAAGGGAAGGAACGGGAAAATGACGCCGCCGACGGTGGCCCCTGTTGTGTTAGGTCTCAATTCACACTACTGCATCCGGGGAGTTTGGGGGGCACGGTTTTGATCTGCCCGGGGGTGGGGAGCCGCCCGCCGGCAAATGGAAAGCAATTAATGGGCCCCACTCGACGAGAAAGGGGGAAGGGAGCGTTGCGAAACATTTCGGATGGTCCCGGGGAAAAAAAGAGTCTGGAATGGACAGGAGACTTGTCCACCCGATGGGGACTAATTTTCAATTGATGAATTAAAAGTTTGGGGCTTGCCTTTTTAGTTGCGTAACTTTTAATTGTTTTCTGTTTTTGAGTAACTTCCTCACACTTTATGTGGTGCAAGTAAAAGTTTAAATTTGATTTCGTAATGATAATGTGGAATTCCTTATTCGTTACTGAATGTTTCGATGCAAAAGGCATAACTTTGTCTTTCCCTTTCTGGGAAGGCGATGACACTGGGGGTTTGTCATTGCCTTCAGTAGCTTTCCTCGATGTCTGCTCGGGATACTGAACAGCCGACTCGTCGGCAAAGAGAATAAAGGGACCACTCGGCTCCCAAAGAGCAGTGAAAAGTTTCAGAGATATCGGGGTTGGAGAATAAAGGAAGTCATAACAAAACGGACAGAAATTTGAGGTACTGAAGTAGTGTTCATAGGTTATTTTGTCGGTTTCGAATTAATTTTAAAAATTATATTATTTTTTTTATTCGCAGTGGCATATACTCCTTTGTAAGTCCAACTTGAAAAAATGTCCGTACTTTCACAGTAAAGAATAAGTCCGAACTTATTAAAGAGGTTTTGTTAAAGTTTATTTTCATAATAACATAAAAAAAGTCTCATTTGTTGAAGCACAGTCTTTGATAACAGATGTTTGACAAATATTTTTCATCTTCATATCAGTAATGTAAAAACTTATCGATAAAGATATTTAAAAACCTTTTAAACCATTATCTAAACAATAATCATTAAATGAGCCCCAATATAATTTCTTCATGAAAACATGTATAAAAATGAGACGTCCAAGATATCCAGCAGTTTGTAGAGGAAATTTTGTCATAACCCATGTGGGAAACAAATTATGAACGGGGCTCACTACGGTGAATTTATTTACAGATATTACCCATTGATCAACTGAAAAAGCCCAACAACTTAATCTTTTAAAAGAATGTGCTTTAAAAAAATTTAAAATGTTTTTAAAAATTATGTAAATTTATGTAATAAGCTGTTTTAAAAATTGTCTTTAATCGTTGGGACTTATTCCTTTTAAAGTGAACGAATAACAGACAGTTTATATGAATATACTCAATCCAAACATTATTCGAATGGCCCACATCTTTTTGCAAAATTCATTACTTAACGGAGATGACAAAAAATGGAATACTTTGTCGTCATTTTTTCCTAGGCAGGTGATAATAGAAATGATTTACCATTTTTTACGAAAAGTAAAAGTCCCCCTCTGATAATGATAAACTATTTTTATTTTTATCAAAGGTGGAGATTAGGTCCACTACTGAGCAGTTGATCACTGTGGGGTTCGTCAATGCCTTCCAAAAGTTTTAGGGGAAAATATTGTTATAATTAAAGACGAATAATTTGGCAAAAAGGCTCAGATTGAATAGGGCTCTGGTGAGTGCCAACCCCGCCGCAACGATGTGGTAAAAGCAAGCTTAAGTGGAACTATAATCCTCTGCTTTGACATGTTTCCACCGTGCCCACAGCGACATCACATCCATAACTCCAACGATGCTTTAACCTGTTTTATCTAGGGTTTAATGTATTTTAATGGATATTTAATTATATATTATGCCAGTATACATGTGCTTAGAACTGCAAAAATTACTTTGCAATTTAAAATAATAAACTTAAATCAAATTTTTCTACATTTTATGGCCTGTTTCTATGTAGTATTGCTGGTCGAAATATTATATAACAAATACGAGGATCTGTTCGTAGACATCTGTTTTCATAAGAATCTGAAGGATGTATAAGAGGATTAATACTGCTTGAGTTATTATTTAGTTTGATATGTAATGGAGGTATGTATAATTGATATGTTTTAATAAATTATTCATACATTAATTAAGTGAAATACAAATCTGTTCAAAAGTAATTTGGTAAATTGATGGTTTTTTTAATTGTATTATTTGAGATAGGCTTTGAGCTCTATTTTGTTCCGTGTTATAACGTATGATGTTTCTTTTCCAATAACTTTTTTCAGTGAATTTACTTGATTAATTTATACTATTTTAATGAAATTTAATGATATATTTGTAATTCGTATTTAATATATTCAAATTTTAATGAGTAATTATTGTCATAATATTAAACAATTATTCTTCATTGAAACCAAACATTATTCGTCCTACATACTAAAATAATGTTTTCGGGAAAGCAGTATTGTTCATGTCCACGTGAAATCATCTAAAGTAATTTTTTTAATGCATTAATTTTTTCAGAATAAGAATCTTATACGGGAGTGATAACCTTCACTAGACAAGTTTAGTTAAAGGATATATCCGTATTAGTAAAGTAATACTAGAATATCCCCATAAAGACGGAAAACCTGCTCTTCTGGGAATGAGAGGGTTGTGACTTTCTTTTGAAACCCAAGAACTCGAGAAAAAATTTTTTTACGGCTTGAAACAAATCATTCTGCACATAATTTGATTAAAACGTATGTCCCCAGTGCTTTGCCACACATTGTCTGCAGCCTAATATCAATCAGCCATCAGTTGCTTTTCACTGTAATTGAATGTACTTAAAGTCACAATTTTGTGTCTGCAGAAACAAAACCTAGAAAGATTGTTGGCTAATTTCTCAAAATTTCTATAATTCTCAAATATCTTTTGCAGAATTTGTAAACAACAGGGAAAGAGAGAAAATTTCATTAGTACATAGTTATTTTACAAAACATAATTTTATTGTGTTTATCAATTTTGAAGGAGAAATTTTAATTTGAGTATTTTTGTGTGTTGCAGCGGATGGGAGCTCCTACTGGGAAAAGCGCAAATCGTGGACTTCCCATCGTGTACTGCAACGAATCCTTCTGCAAGATCTCGGGCTACAATAGGGCCGAGGTGAGTACTACGTGACATTTCACACCACAGAAGTTTCATTGGTGTTTCGATTATAAGTTAATCTCGTATACATAGCTGGGGACATAACATTATCGGGAAAGGGAAAAGAAGTTGAGTATTAGTACAGCTGTTCACGTGAATTTAATACAATACGTTTAATAGTACAACCAATATCTCCCAATTAGGAAGGAGTTCCCCAAAAATTATCGCTTTTCGAAGCGATTTTTCTACCATTTCTATCTACTGGCATATATCGATACACTATTCATTAGTTGAATGGGCGTCTCCAACGGTGACGCGTAAACTGTTTTAAAAGTATATTTATAATTGAAAATTTCGATCATTCTTCATTTCTTACATCGTACCTTTGTTCAATTATGTTCTTACTGTATCGGCATTGGGCTTAATAATGAATGGTAGGTTTGGGAATGTTACAAGTTATACTTCCCTTTAAAATTCCCAACATACAATGGTTTGTTTATTACTTCCATACGGGATATGAGCTGGTAATATTGCAATTTGAAACTATAATGCTTTCAAATACTTGAATGGCATTGATGATGCGAATGGAGTTTAGTTCAGCTACATATTTTAGGATTTTGCTCATGTGCACAAAATGCACAAAGATCTCTTATAACTGTTAAATCTTTCCCAATCCTAATATAAGATCAATCTCAATTAGTTCTGAAAAAATTTTTCGCAAAATCTTGTACAACTACATTTGATTCTTCCATTGATAATATTCTTCCATATTTTCTCCCTACATAGCTGTATTTAGGTGGCGTTGGTTTAATTCCCGGTTACTACTAAGATCGCAGGCTCAGCCCCACAAAAACCTTTGAAATTTCCCTTTAATCTTCTGGCCGGATAGAACACAAAATAACAGTTTCCTATCAGAAGACCGAGACGCCTTGAATGACACTACGTATGGGAAAACCTTGGAATGCGCAAAACTTTGTCACTTTATAGCTTGTGCTTCCGAATGTAATAGACAGAGCAATGCAATGTATGTTTATCTGTCGCACATAGACGCGCGTTTGGGGCTCATTTTAGGGAATTTATACTTAGTATTTATACTGCCCCCCTGACCAAAATCCCCAGCAACCCGCTGCACTGTGAAGTATTAAGTGCGTCTTCACTGCAATTTGGCTCTGCGATTGCGGAATGCGAAATATCGGCTGGAATTGGTTGGTTGGGTTTAGTGATTACGGGGGGCCGGACTTGGTAATTAGTCCGTAAGTGTAGTACATTCACATCAGGAGGTAGCAGGATATTTTCCGCTGGATGGCGAGATCAGGGACCAAAACACGTCTAGTGTTTTCTCGACCAGGTATCTCCAGCGATACCTCCAGTCGGGAGAAGATCTAACCTCCACCGGTATCAGGTGTTTTGTGTAGTGCATGTTAGGAAGGGGTAGGTGTGTGTAAGGGGGGGGATAACGGGAAAAGATAGGAAAGATCGGCCCGGTCCGTGGCTCGTTTGTTAGCACTGCCGACATTCGCCAGGTGTTGATCGGATAAATCACGAAAAACTACCGATCAGAGATTGGTTAAATTATTACTTGTGGAACAATTGTCAATTTTTCCAAGACAGCGTCATAACAAAAGAATTCCAAACTTGAGGGAGAAGTTTAAAAAAATATGATACTGACAACCATGTGTAAACGGGACATAGAACAAACCCATACTGGGGAAAAATCTTTATTTATTAAAGTGTTTGCAGAGCGTAGCGTAAAACGGGTTTAACAATCACGGTATTAATAGCTGTAAAGTGTAATACAGACAATGGCCAATCATTTCCGGTCTATAGTTCTTTAAATATTTACCTTATTTTTAGTAACAAATCCTCTTTTCAACTGATGAAAATATTTTATATTCATAGACGAAAACATTGCTGCTGGTGTCAGCAGCGTTGTAATAGCAGCTGAAAACTGAGGGGAAAATTCCTTCTCACTTGTTGCGCTTTTTAAACTCAAGGCGACATTGCAGCTTCTAACTATGAACACTTTATTTCCTTTTATTTCGTTCCCAACCATTTTGTGTGGGTATAGTAGATCAATCAGCACTCTTGATGGGAAAGACACGTTGCTTATCACGAATCATTTTCAGTCACTTCAACTACTCAGATGTAGGCCTACTCATTCTGCACAAAAAAAGCGTCTAAAAACAAACCCTATTTTTGTTTGCAGGCTTTTTTGGGGGAATTGGGAATCACGTTTGTCTGATCGAGGGGCCCCGGGGTCGACCCGCAAAAGGTTTTTTAAATACCAGCTGGATAGCTAGATCGTGCCCATGTAGTTAAAAATTTCCAGGGCTGTCGATTTGTAATTTTCCGTTTTTCTGCTCAATAGCAGGCGAATCCCGGGAAAACGGGAAACGGCCGACCGGGAAATTTTCCCTCTTCTTCCTTTCCCAATCGTCACCTTTTCACAGTGACTTTCCTATGCTACACTACCCCCCAATCGGCCCGGGGGTGCCAGGCAAACTGATGTCCCCGACCCAAAAAGGGCCGCAGATCGCGCGCGTCTTTCCTTCCCTTTTCCTTTGTCCTATCCTCACCCCCTTTAAAAATTGCACCAAAGCACCCTTTTCTCCATCCCGGGGAGTCGGCCGGACGAACTTGTCGGGTGGGGGGGGCCCTTTGGTGGGAGATCCGGGGGAAAAACTCGTTAGTCAAGGGATGGCCCCGGGAGTACCATCCAGGGGGAAGCCAGCGCCCCCTACCAACAAAAAGACACGCACGCGACTAAACCGTAGTTGACGCCCCCGAATCCCCAAAAACAATCAAAATGGAAAGGCTTTTTGATCATTATCCACGCTGGTACCCCCTGGAGAGGTTGAAAACAGGGTACCAGTTACGTCATTGTTTTCGACAAGACGTTTGAGCGACTGGTTGATTAGAATTATTATAACAGTCATGCCTTATTCTACGACGTTATCACATCGTTTCGCACTTTCGTCTGACGCGCAATTTTTGCGCGCTTCTTTACCATCTTGGGGAAAAAAACATCCGGGGGGACGAAGGGAGAATTTTAAAATTTATTATTTTGACTTGATCTTTTGAGTAATTTATTAAAGAGGCAGCCTTTTCTCCCCCCGAAGGGAAATATAAGGGTTTTTTTCCTTTTAAAAAATCCTTAAACTAGATATTTTTTGTTAAAATTTTCAAACCCGAAATAGTCCATTAAAAAAATAAACCCTTTAAAGAGCCCCTTAAAAAATCCATTTAAAAAATGAATTCGTATTCTTTTTTAAAACAGGCATTTTGTGTTAACTATTTGTTACCCTTTTTCCATCCGTCTCCCAACGTTGCTTGTTTCAAAAATTTTGGAGAAAGACAAAACCTGATATTGGCAAATTTTTTTTATCAACCGGACAACAAAAAATTAAAGGATTACCCCCGGGACTTTAAAAATTCACCCATGTCTGAGAAAATTTAAAAAAATTTAAAAAAATGTTACTAATTTTTTTAATTGTGCATATTTAGACTTGAACTAATTATTTATTCATTATAGCTAAAATCTAAAATTTGGGATTCATTTAGTATTAGCTAATTGTATAAATATGTTTTTTAAAAAAAAATTGATGTAAATATAAATTTAAAAACTTAAATGTAATCTTAAATGTACTTAGGAGAGCTGTCATCGGATCTTCCCAAAGCAGTAAATCAATTACTTTTATTGTTGATGTTGCTGCTGTTATTTATTATTATTTGCTCGCAAATAGGCCATTTTGGACCACGCAGGACATGCAGTTGCCCGGACTCAGTATCATTTTATCACGTTGCAGTCTTGCATGTAACTAGGGGATCAGCATTAGGCTGAACCCGAGTTTATCCCCCAGGGCTGTTAGTCCTGGGGCTAAAGATGAAATGATGATAAAATGAAGGATGAATGGACGGCACACAAAACACACACTGCCCGAGGCGGTACTGAACTCGGATCCTTCCGTCCAGATCGCCACGGCCATTTCGCCTTAGCGGTCTCGCTATCCGGACCGGCAAAACGACTATTATTATTATAATATTATTATTATTATTTATTATTTTTATTATTATTATTATTATTATTATTATTATTATTATTTATTTTTATATTTCATTTTTTTCATATTTCAAAATTTCACGCTCTTCCGGAGTTTTCGGATAACTCAAGGACAGAACGTCAACACATATGGTGAGACAGATGGTGAGAAGTTCTTTCTCCAGTGCACTCAGGTTCCTTCAAGATTTAGGCAATTTTTATTATTATTATTATTTTTATTATTATCATTATATTGTTGTTGTTTTTTTATTGTTATTGTGTTGTGTGGCAGGTCATGCGAAATCGTGCCGCTGTAGCTTCATGTATGGGGAGCTCACGGACAAGGGAGATAGCGCGGGTGACGAGGCCTGGAGAACCAGATCCACGACCAGTTGGGGATCCTGCCCCACAAGAAGAACAGTGAGGCCTCCGCCTCCAGCCAGCACTTCCTCCTCGGCGCACCCACTCTCTCTCTCTCTCTTCTGCACTCACACCGGGCACCGCCTGGGTCTTTTCGCCTGTCTGTTCACGTTTTTCACTCCCGCGATCATCATGTCGGCTATTGGTTTGGAGTTCCCCAGAGGTGATGTGGGGAAAAGAAAGGCTCGTATTCTGATGAGCCGGTTTGTGGATGCGAATCAGTTGTAGAAATTGTTTTGTTTTCGGCGGGGTGAAGACTCATGAGGATTAACGTAATTAAGGCAATTTGTTGTTGCAATTCGTTACTGGAACCAATTCCTGATAAATTCTGCTGAGCTGTTGATTCAGATCTGATGTTTACACAGCTTTTTTTGTTCATTTGATTAACAAGTTTAGATGGCTTAGGGAGATCTTTCAGGGTTATTAGATCTGAAGTACCGAAGTCACATCTGGTGATTCAACGATGAATACTATGCTATCGGGGCAAATCTAATCTGAACAACGCTGATTGTAATGTTTGTAAATATGAATGAGTCTTCAGTTGGTTTGTTTAGGTCTAAATGAAGGCATATGAAGATTAATGCATTTAAGTATAGTTTTATTCCATTTCCCATTACTGAACAAATTACTGACAAATAATCATTAAATATTTAAAAATTTAAAAAGGTTATAGAAACAAAAGATGCTTTGGGATTTTATGAACCGTTTATGATTAAAAATACTTCCTGTATTGTCTTACTCATTTTAAATGATCGATAAAGAACTTAAAATTACTTCTACTTCGATCTAAAAACACTAAGTTAACTTTTCAAATATTTTATTATACGATAGTATATTCATTTGTTTGAGCAGATCACATTTAACGTAAAAGCAAAAAAGTAAAAAAATTGTCCTGGTAGTTTATTTTTGAAAGATTTAAAAATATATTTTCTTGAAAATTTGGAGAAAATCATATTTTAATTAAAGTCTTTTATATTCATGCTTGTATTATTTACTCAAGAATTGGAGTTGTGAGGTTCAATGTCAAATAGAGATTTTTTAAATTACTATAACAAGTATTAATGTTTTGTTGTAAAAGTTTAAAGAGCAAAAAGTAGTGCATTGCCTCCAAGTCCAAAATTCACACAAATTAAGTTCTGTCTCGTTTCCATGAAGTTCTTCAGAAATTTCTTGTAAGTTGTTTGCTCTGTCATGTTAGGAAAATAATGTGATCGATGTTGTTAGCCAACGAACCTGTGTGGAAAGTGTAATTAGGGCACAGATTATGGATAAAAATGACTCCCTTGTTTGATGTAACTGAACTTTCAAGACTCTGCCTTGGGGCCGAAGTTTAACCAGAAAGTAGGGTAGGGAGATAAAATACCGAATAACATTCTAAAAATCATCCAAAATAAGTATGGATTATTATGAGAATAATTTGCTAAAAAAATAATTATTGTCTTCGAAATATTTGTTTCTCAAATATGGTATCTGATAAAATATAACACAGTCATATATTCCTTAAAATGTTGATATATGCATATATTCTTATTATTTTCAAATATTTGTTAAATGCATTGCGTCCATGCATATCAGGTGAAGAAAGTTCAGTAACAGGAACTTTGCTTTGAGACAAACCTTCTTTTGATCACCATCTGCTGGGAACATTGATAATTGTATTGTATTTCCACGTGTTTTTTCTATTTGAGATGGCTGCTATTTTTTTAGAATTTATACCTATGAGAGAAATATTACACACAAAAATAATTACTAGAATATAATTACAAGTGAAAGTAATTTGAAACAAACGAACAGATGTTCTTGTATAGAGATTACTTGTTCTTTTAAAAATATTTCCAAAATACACACAAAAATATCCTGATTTAACACAGACACGTATTTTCATTTCTAATTTTACAATTTACTAGCTCTTTAAACTGATTTTAATTCGTTATAATTATTACATTATATGAATTTAATGATTCATGTTATATTTTACTGTATTGTTGTTATCAACATTGATAAAATAATTTATTCAAGAATGTTATCCAAAACGTTGAAAGGCTAGTACGGTCTAAAAGTATTAAACATTACACAAAAATATTCATTTTCAAATGCTCGCTACAAATAAAATTAAATCTGGTTTTCAATATAGTTAATTTTTAAGATCATTATTTTCGAAAATATATGGGTGAGTATAGTAAACTCATTAACACATAACTCACAAACGTCCGTTCTCTACCTATTCGCATGCCATGACATTATATTTGTCAAATATATGGGCACACAACTTTATTTTATTATGTCGAACGTTTAATATGATAACTAAGTATACTTAAATTTGTAGTACATTCATTCACACATAAAGTACATTGAGTTAAGTTCTAAAATATATAAAAGTTCTTAATTCGGGAAAAATAGATTCAACAAAATTTATATATCGAAGAAGAAAATCTTTTCTTATTAAAACATATACACAAACATACGTTGAACTTAAATATTCTTTTTAAAATATACATGTATTAATTTGACGCATACATACATAGTACATGTTGAAGTCACAAATACTTATCAAAGAATACTTATAAATTTACATACATGCATAGATGCATTACACATGTATGTTTCGAAATCCATTAATAAAACGTGTCATATACAGTACTCATACAAATGATATAAAATCACACATACAGTACCCCAGACAACAGACAACAAACTCAAATTGATCACTGGAGGATCTCAAAATAAATACATAATTCGGTCATTGATATCGTAAGAAGACATACAATATATAAACCGATCATACTAAAAAAAAGGTCTCATTGACACATATATACATGCACACATATACATATATTATACGTAAAACATACACATTCGTAAATTACTGCCCTAAAC
This sequence comes from Teleogryllus oceanicus, assembly GCA_964035755.1. Taxonomy (NCBI): domain Eukaryota; kingdom Metazoa; phylum Arthropoda; class Insecta; order Orthoptera; family Gryllidae; genus Teleogryllus; species Teleogryllus oceanicus. The sequence continues at coordinate 13,863 of CAXIVR010000963.1, forward strand.
AAGTTACTGAAACCGGTCTACATCGATACACCATTCCCTTTTTTAAAACGCAAACATAAAAGATGAAAATTTTAATCAAAATCTCTTGCATACAAACACATATTCAACCATCTTTACATAAAAGACACACACACATCGAACCCGATAGTTCTAAAATAAAGATTATTTATTATACATATACATACACATACGTATATTCCCGCCACTGGGAAAAAACTTTCCTACTCAAACAGCCCACACTGAACATCATTATGCTCTCCCAAAACCCGCAAGCAAAAAAACATAAAGAGCGAAATTTCAATCAAATTTCATTCCTAGAACCAATCTACCGTACATATATTCATACATGACTAAAATTTATATTCATAAAATCGTAAATTCAGGGAAACTGTCATACACGGCACGGGGGAAAAAAAAAAACACACACAAAATTCAATTGGGCATTGACTCCTCAGACTCGAACTCAAAGTGAGCTTCACAACCATCTCAAAATATTTAATTAATTTAAAATCACAACCATAGAAACATAACATATCTTTTTAAAAACACTTTCGGGATATTGAAAAATTTTGGGTAAAAATACATTCTAAATTTTAAAAAATTTCAAAATAAAATAGAATATAAGAACATTGATAAATTATACAAAATACACACACATTACATTAGATACATAATATTCCCCGCTTTCTCACGAGAACCTACCAAAAAGGGGCTATATTGACCACCAAACCCCATATTAAACAAATTAAAGAAAATTTTGATCAAAAACCAATCATTTGAACATATATTGACCATCTTCCCCCCCCCAAACAGGCGGGAAAATGGCGTCCTTTAAAAACGTACCTCCAAATCAGATGCCATTTTTCGCCCTTAAAATACATTAAAGGCAAAATTTGTGATCAAAATCCCATGCATAAGAACATATATTGACCTACGTCTTCCCAACAACCCGGGGGAATATGGGCCATACTCATCGTCCCTTAAAATCAGCCTGCCATTATTCTGCCATTTACAATACTTTAAAAAGAGAAAAATTTTATAAAAATCCCATACATACGAACAAAATTGACCTACGTATCCCCCCCAAATCGTTGGGAATACGTCGTCTAGAAATTCCCCCCCCAAAAAGAAGCAGCCCTCAGATGTCAAAACCAGGGGAAGATTCCCCCCCCGGTGCTAAGTCCCTTTTTTGAATGGTCGGCCGAGCCCCGCCCCCCCATCCCCCCCACTTGACATTTATCGTTCGCGTCGCCCCCCACCAGAACGCATTAGACCCCCAGCGAGGGAGGAAGATGGCAGGGGGGGCGACGCCGGAGGAGGCAAGCCCGTCGTCTCCCCCCCCTTGCGTCGTTACCCCTCCTACCTCCTCGCTTGGCCAATCTCAAAGAGATTGCCTTTTAAGACGAGGGCCCGGGTTGCGTAGACGGTGGGTTGGGGATGGTTTTTGTTGTTGTTTTTTGGGGGGGTGGTGGGAAAGGGGGTTTGGTAATTGGGGGGGAGGCGAGCAAAAGGGAAAATTTTAAGATTCAACCCGAAACTAAAAAATTTAAATTTTAAAAAATTTGGAAAAAAGGGGTTTATTTGAGGGAAAAACTTTTCTTTTGGGGGTAGAAAAGGGTTTCCATTACAGTTAATTGGCGCAATTTACAAGTAAATACTTCCCCGTGAATTATTTCATTATATTCTATTTCTCTTTCATTTCATTGTAATTCAAATATAAACAGTTTTTATGTACTTGGGTTTCATTAAGATCAAACTAATTTGGTGAAGAAAGTATTTTTCTTTCCTTGTTGTAATACAATTTTGGGGTGAATATGAGTACTCTCTTTTAACACAAAAAAGAAGAAAGGGAAATTACGCTGTGTGCCTTAAAAAAAACCAAATTTTTTAGCGACTTGTAAAATCTTTTGTTGAATTTTTCCAAAATTTGGGAAACATTTACAGATAGCAATTGTAAATATAATGAAATAATCTAATAAAAATGAATAAAGTGAAAAAATCAACAAAAACAAGAACCGTTTTAGAAATTTTAAAAAAATATAATTCCAAAACAATCATTCAGGGAAAACTTTTAACATTGCCCCGTGGAATCTAGAAAATATGGGTGTAAATTACCTAATCGTTTTGGGATCCCCGTTTTTATTAATACGTTTAAACCTCATAACGATGAAAAAAAGTTTCTTGAAAGCATTGTTTAATTATATTTTATTAAACATTTAAAACTTTGATGCTTTTTTGGTTTGTTTTTTCATATAATTCATTATTTTAAAAAAAATTACTGTTTCTGTCTCCAAATGAATTTAATTTCTGAAACGTTTATAGATTTCAAATTAGTCGAAAAATAAACTAAAATAATTAATAGAGTCTTATAGAAATGAAACTCGTTTTCGAACCTTTTTTTACGAGCATTTCATTCTGGGAAACCCTCGACTTTGAGTCTTGAACAATTCGTCCTCCCCATTACTATAACGGGGTTATTAGTACATGGAGGGTAGATCCTGGGGTGGTATGAGGCGATGGGGATGTTAGGAAAAAATTTGTGTGAAAATTCACAATTTGTTAAGTAAATGATCATGTGGGGAAATTTACAAAATTATGCGCGTCTACCAGTACTGAATGAGATGATCCACCATACAAGAGTAATTTACCTTGAATGTTGTTCCATCGCATAAAAATACTCACTGGTCTTAGAATCTTAAAATTTGTTATAGTGTTAGAAAACTTGTAGACCTTACTCATGAACTTAAACTTCCTGAACTACAATACCTTTTTAGCTTTTTTATAATCTCGGGGATTACTGCGAAATCTTGTGGAAATCCACATGGGTGGCTAAACAGAAGTAATATTTCACAATAAAAAAAACTTGGGCTAAATTCTTATCAAACATCTCCGCATGCATGTTTCGAGTACTTTTACCACATCTTTAGGCCCCGTTGTTTAAATATGCTTTGTAACGTTAACGTGGAAGTGTAGATGAGTTAAGAGTTCTCGAAATATGAATGAGAACGTAAGATCGTAATTTAATGTAAATACATTTTTATTGTGAAGATTTCTACTATTTGCCCATCCATTCTATTTTTTTGGATCAAGAAAATCTTTGTATTTTGAATTTGTCCATAGTGATATAAACTACCCCTAAATTTTGTAGTATGATTTGTCTCGTTAAAAAATATAAACCACTAAACTTTGTATCATCTCGTATACTTCATTATAATACTTTCTATTTTTTCGTATTATGAACATACATTCGTCATGTTACAAAAAAACCCTTAAATCTTTATTATGAAAGTTTGTACGGTATTTTACACTTTAATTATCGTTTGAAACATCCTCCATTAAAATATCTAGTATCAGCAATCCCTTTAGTAGTTATCTACTTAAAAAACTACAATTTCGCTTACTGTTTGAACATTCTTAATATCCCCGTCGTGATCCCCTGTTCTTGTCATGGTTCCTCTTTTTAGGCTCCTTTTATGTGCCATCGGCACCCACGGAGTTACTGCGGGGAGACGATAACACGTCATAAACGAAAGTTGAGTCATAAGATTAGACAGGCGATGTTTGCTCGGCGTTTTGATGGGTTAACTAAGTATGAAAGTGAGAGGGGTTTCGATATCTTTTGTTCATTAATTCCGTGGAATGGGCAATGATATTTACTTCTCGGAATTTTATCTACAAAATTTTGCTTATGAAATTACTTCACTGATATTCCGATAGTCAGTTTTTGTTTAAATTCATTGAAAACACAATTGCTGATTTTGTTGGTAATGTCAGAAGAATGCGAACTTTGGTGAAATTAAATTCAGTGTCTAGTTTCAAGACTTTGAAATTTTGTCGATGGTAACTGGCATGTACGCAGTAGTTTGTATTTTAAATAAAACGACAATAAAAGACAAAATTGTGTGTTGATTTCTTTGATTTTTTCAGGTTTTTGAGAATATTATTAAACATCTAATATAGTATTGAACATTATTAATAATACATTTAGCAAAAAACCCTTAAAAAATGCTAAATGTAAACTCTGGATGTAATGTAATCATTCTTGTTGGGAGCAAATTTAAAGTTTAATAGCAAGCAATGAATCTATTACTATCTGTAAGTGTAGACAAAATTTTTTTATATAAGTCGAATTTATATAGTCATTTTATATAACCCAATTTTTAAAAACATTTTGTTTACTGCGCATTCACACATGTCATTTCGTTAACGCTTATTTCCCTATTTTATATTCAAAATAAGTACAAAATATTTCTTTTTTTTTTAAAAATGCAATGCAAGAATCAAAATCCACTCTTACCTACATATGTTATGCATTTGCAGATCTTATATTGTCATTCACATCGTTTGTCCAGTCTCCACAAAAAGCCATTTATTCCTTCAGATTTTAGATTTTTTGACCTGTCACTTTTCAAACCAAATATATCTAAAAGCTATTCTAAGAGTAATATTTAATGGAATATTGTCAGAAAAGGCAAAGTCTCAATTATAACATGTTAATATATTTAATAAAATTTATTCTTATTTCATATTTGTGAAACTTAAAAATTATTTCATGAAAACATTTTGGTTTAAAAGTGACTACAGCTGGGAATGTTTTAAACCCCAATTCGATCCACTTAGAGAGTTTGATTCAACATGAATTTTCCAGGTTTGAGGGTTATTTGCGGGTACATCTTACCATCGATGGATAATTTTTCAGGATATTTTTTATTCAAAATGCTGGGAACATTTTAGGCATGCCATTCTAAATTTTGCATCTCCTGATGACTGGTAGTCTTGACACTTGTCAGTTTTGAAAACGACATCTGCTATTTAAATATGTTATTTTATGCAAACAGTTGACCAAATAACATATTTACCCTGACAAAAAATCTTTATTAATATTTATAATCGTTCTGAGAACATTTCTTAACATGTAAGATTCTATTGAGCATTTTTATAGGTTAAAAAATGATAGATTTATGATACTTTACACTTAAAGTATTTCCCAAATTACCTTATAAATTTAAACAATGTGAATGTTTACAATTTGACGATACATATTCCACTATATATAAACTGAATATTTTTTTTTGAAAGTAATAATTTAACTCTCACATTATCCATATTTACGAGGGTGTTTCTGAATATTTTCTAGAAATATTATTCAGACATTTTATACACTCATTCATTTCCCAAAACTGAAAGTCGAAAGATATAAGAAGTTTCCATGGCATGAGAAATGAATGAACCATGACCATGATACTTTTATCTTTTTCTCATTTCTCTTTCTCTTTCTTTACTGTAGCCAACTTAGAAAGGATCTGAATATATGTAGCGTCATGTTTAAAACTCCGTCACAAATGTCAGCAAATGGGTCAAGAAGACAAGAAACCATGATGTGCAGCATTACATATCTTCAGTCTTAAAGTTAATTCTGACTTCGTAATTTCGAGATGCTTTTGACTGGATAATGTGTAATGAACACATGAAATTTTCTTGTTTTCTGTACAGTCTTACAGATTATTTTGAGGATTTTGTATAGTGAGTAGAAATTTGACTTTGACTTCGAAAACCCCTTTATAGTTACGCCAACTGTTATTGCTTATATCTGAATAGACTGCTTGTATAGTTTGCGAGTATAGTTATGATCACCCATCTTGTAACTGCGAGGCTTTCTTTGAAGTGACTTTTTGATACCATTGCGTCGTTCTTAAAAGATTTGGTAACGTTTTCACGAAGAATGAAAGAAATGCTGTTCGGGCACATATTGGTATTATAATGGTAAGATTCAATGAAGGACTTATAGTGAAATTTTAAATAGGTAGTAATATTCAAATACAAGTTGTACCTACATAAATACTACAAAGTGAGTTTTGATACCTTTTTAATATCTTTAGTCAAGCTTTATAATTCGTCATTTTTTTGTTAATTTGAATATTAGTCAAGTATAAAAATATTTGAGTCTTACTGTTTAGTGAGCTTCAATTACATAAATACATACGTGTACTGAAATTTATGACATCTCTGTGACACTTTATGTGAAATATATATTTTGAAATCAGTAAGATTTTAGATCTTCAAATTTAGTAATAATGTAAGATTTTTCAAAAATAATTTTAACCATCAGAAATTTACTAATAAGTTATCTGAAATTAGAAAATATAATTTCCCAAATGAAGTAAAATATGGATCTGAAGGATTATTGAATGAGTATTAAAGAAAGCTTGTAAATAGCACATAAGCACCGTACTGTATGAGAACTATTTGTATATTAGACTTTACATCACTATCACGGAAATATTATGGGTTGCTTTTTATTCATTTTAAAAATAAATTAGATAAGATAGTTCATGAAAATTGTAAACAATAAATTGAAAATCTAGAGACTTGCCAGCACAAATTCAGCTTGTAGCGTATGAACTGGTAGTATTCCAGGAGGGTTTCAAAACCTCTATAGAAAGTTTACTCTCTGAACAATGAAACAATTTATAAGTTAGTTAAGAACAATAATGTCATAACGGGAAAGTAAGTTAAATGATTATCATTGTTCAGGGAATCACTTTTAGAGGTTTGATCATTTTTTTTTCCCTCGCTTCCACGAAGTTTTTCATCATGTTTTATAGTTATTTAAGTACGTATGAAATAGAAAGATCTGTAGTCACAGCCCCAAAAATGTGGTTGCTTTCCATTGGTTTTCAAGCACATGCCAAGGGGATTTGAAATGAAAGTTACGCACGACTTTGATAATGTTTTTAAGACTGCATTTGTAGTTGCATCTCTGATCGAAGACATTCTAGAAAATACTGGTCGTCAGTGCACGTTGGAGAATGTCCACTTACATACTGATTTGCAGTAGTGCATAGTTGCATGATATGCATTTGAGATAAACTATAGCCCGAAACAAGAATATTTTCTTAAATTATAAGGTTTCTAGAAACAATTATGATACATGTTTCGTATTTTATTGACATAAATACTAATTAAGCGCACTTGAATACCAAAAATATTATACCTCATTATCGAATACTCGTATGGTATAATTACTCACTTTATTTCACTACATGGTGCTTATTGTGTGTATGTTTCATTTACTTTTTCAAATTATATTGAATTTGATTGTATTAACTGTAATTCTAATATTTCGTAAAAGAATAAAAATTTAAATTTTGAGGGAAAATTATTTCGTGGTTTTGCTGAGTCGAAATAGAAACAATTGAGGTTGGATATTTCTGAAATTAATTAAGAATGATGAAAATATTGCTGAAAAAAATGCAACACAGTGTTGAAAGAGTGTGTTCTTTCATATCTACAAAGAAGAAGTAAATTGTATTTTCATATTTATTTTGGATCAAACAAAATATGCATACCCGAAAACATCCACAATATGTCAACAAACTAATCGAGTAGGAAATATAGACTTTGAAGTTTGTCGTTATGGGTTACTTATTGTAACACAATGTCACCGTTGTAAAGCTAAAAATTATTAACCCAGCGTTTGTTTCAAACACATTTAAATAATTCTCTCAGAGGTTTTATTAGGGTTCTTTTTATTTTCGCTCTGGTACTTTTTTTTTTCCCGGGACCCTCAACATCAGTCGGAATGTTTTAGGTCAGTAGGTGAGAGGGGGGGCCCGTATAAAAGCAGTAGAGTCTAGGGAAACAAATTTTTAATTTTAGACTTGAGTGTACTCGTATATTGTTGTGACACATGCTGTATCATTTTAAAGAGTGACAAAATACCATCGTATTTCTGCTAAAGATGGGGCATTTTTCTGACCTTCCTCCATGAAACTAGAAATCAAAGTATAGTGGATACTGATTTATTTATCATTGAGTAATTTTATATAATTCGCTATCCTTCTTTGGTATCAAGTTTTGAAAATATAATATTAGAGTCTTGAAAACAAGCAAAAATCTACATGTACCTAGGGAAGAAAAATAATTTGGTTGAAGTAATTGTGTTATAATATTCAAAAGTTTGTTTTTACACGAACAAATAAGGATATTAGGGGATGTAGGGTAGTAAGAGGAAGAAAACATATGCCACGATTTAGAATGAATACCTTTGACCAATTTCTAGATAGTGAAAAAGTCGTTGTTTGGCATATTTGAAATGAATATTTTAAAATTTTTAGACAAGCTTTCTTTGTTTTGACGAATCAATCGTTGTAATGTACAACTATGAAATTGCATAGATTTGAAGAAGAAAAAGAACGTACACTAAAAGATAGTATAGAAATTAGTTACTTAATACAGTTAAACAATACATAGCAAGAATGTAGGAGAACAGAAAAATAAAACGTTGAGAGTAGTAAAAGTGTTTTTACATGAACATCGAACGAAGGGAAAGTTAAATCAAAAGTAGAAATGATTATTTTCCTTAAACGACAAAAACTTTTTTAAACTTGAAAAAATAGCAGGTTGTTAGAGAGGCATATTTTGAAAATCTCATCTAAAGAAAACCTTAGAGCTTTGACATTATGTAGAAGAAGAAAATCCTAGAAGTTCTTTTCAATTACAATTTTAATAAAAAATTTCCCTCAGTAGAGTCGACATATTTATAGTTAAAAATATACCATTTTTACATTTCATATCTTGCAATTATTTACTGATTTATATTACTCGTCATTCATTTATATTATCAGAAATTTAATTTTATTCATGGATCTAATGAAATATATTCAAATTTGCAAATGAACGTCATTAATATTGATAGTTATTTTGTCAAGTTAGTAAAACGTTCAACTATTTTCGATTTTATATTTTCAGACCCCCACTATATCGCATCTTATTTTCCAACACTCAATTAATAAAAATTTTATTATTTTTTGAAAATGAATCACTAACTTACGGTATATAAATATATAAATTTACTTTATGCAAAAATTCTTGTAGATAAAAATTTTAAAATATGTATTATGAAACGGAATTGGGCCTTGTATTAAACACACCGTGTTTTTAAAAACAAATACATTTGAAAATCCAATCAATGAAAATTTTTACAGTTCATGACATTAAAATTGAAACAATTCCCCTGAAACTCCCAAAAAATACATTGACGATCACAACAAGATTCTATCTATTCGTAATATCATTATAAAAACAGGGAATTTTTTAAAAAGGGTTATAAAAAGTAAATTTGTTTATTTCAGAGTCCAGAGCCTTGAAATAATCGCATTATGACATGAGGTGACAATGTGTATCGAAGGAAAATAACAGTGGCGATATGGGTCTTCTCATTTTGGTAGAGGCCGTCAGGGGATCAATTAGGGTCGGACCTCATGATAGAGCTACTGGATGCAAACAATACGCGGATGAACGGATAGGAACTGGAAAGCGTTGAAAGACTTTCACTGCGCTCGATTTGAAAAGCATTTTTCTGCGCAGTGGAGGTAAAACTTTTAAAGCCTAGTGTTCGCTGGTTTGGGATGTTGCTGCTAATAGTAGCCTGATCTTTTGGTAGATGATGGTAGTACCGACTCAGTTATCTCTGATTGATTACTGCATTGCGCGTTTTTGGCGCGCCAATCTAAGGCCATTGTTCTGTAAGTTTAGTAGCACCAGGAGCATCAACTGATGTCACAGCAGCGCCTCTGACCGGAGGTCCTAGATTCGAGTTCTGACGGCGGCAGGATTTCGACACTCAGCTTTTCAGTTAGGTCGCATTCAGTCGCTGTCTGAGGAGAATTCTGCGGCCGGCTGCTCTGATCGGTAGTTTTCCGTCGTTTCTCCGATCAACACCAGGCGAATGCCGGAGCAGTACCCTAACAACGGGCCACGGACGCGCGCGATCTTCCTTCCTCTTCCTTGTCCTCTACTCCCTTACACAAACACTACACTACATGCACTACACTACACATATCCCGGGAGACCGGTCGGAACTTAGAGCTTGTCGCGGCTGGGGCGGTACCCGCCGGTGGGAGGACCTGGTTAGGGAAACCCACGCCGACGGTAGGTCGGCGCCGGATCTGCCATCCAGCGGGAAGATCTCGCCATCCAGCGGCACCGCCATATCTCGGGAAACATGCACGACACTAACGGGACAATGACCGAAGCGATTTGACGCGCCCAGAATCACGAAAAATCAATGAATCAATCAATCAATGAAGTGCAGTGCATGCTTTCTCAGGCGGTGGCAGTGATCTTTCCCCACTGGGAACCTCCACTAGTGAGACACTGTCCCAGCGGACAAGCCCGAAGATCCTACTAGTCTCCCGACATCTATGATGCAAGTAACTGTAAATAGTGTAAGTAAAGGGCGAGGATAGGACAAGAGCGGAAGAAAGATTCCCGTTGCCGATGCTGTGGCGGTTGTTAGCGTACTGTCCAGCATCGCCTGTTGATCGAATAAACCACGGAAACTACCGATCAGAGCCGCTGACCGCTTCGAATTCTCGACAGAAGCGGCTGAATCTGTCTTAGCTATGAAGCTAGGGTCGAAAATCCTTCCACCTTTCGGACCCAAACACTAGGACAGAGGTCAAGCACTGCATGTGCCATTGAGAGGTGGAGAGGCACTGCGGTTGATGCTCTGAGCCACCTAAACGGGTAGTTAGCGTAGGTCAATAACTGCAGCGTCTCTGACTGGGATGTACAAATCTGACTCTGCTGAATTTTTCATACACCTAAATATCTAGGTGGAAATTATCTATTGTTTAGATGAAATTGAGGATTGGATGACCGATCGGTAGTTTTAATGTGTTTTTCAATCAAAACAGATGGCTGCCAGTAATCCCATAACAAATGGGTCACGGACCGCGTGAGATCATTTCTTCCTCATCCTTGTCTCCACTTGTCCTTACTCATTAACACTTATCATGCACCGCACTACTCTCGTATCAAGAGACCTGTCAGAACTAAGGCTGCGGCGGTGTCCTGCTGGGAGAGGTATCTGAGACAGAAATTCTCAAGATGGCGTATCGGATCTCATGTCCTAGTGGGGGATAATAACGCCAACTGCTGGGATATACCATCCCCAAAGTTACGGGACTAATGCCATAGCATTTACGCACCTGAAACCAATCAATCTATCAACTGATCTTAGCAAAATTTTGAACATTAGTATTCAATTGTCTCTTTCTCGTATTCCTTCTTTCTTGAGCCTGTGCCAAATACTTTACAATCCATTTATGGTGTTTCGTTCTAAAAGTCAATGAGTTGGCAACCTGTTTTCAGGTTTACTTATCTGTGGGCCTGGAGCAATATTTGCTAAGGCAACCACCCACGTTACTATTTAGTGTAATAATTTACTTAGTGCACTAAGTAAATTAGTGTTTACTGACTTTGTAAACTTAAAGTTGTTAGGGATAATGTTTGATTGCTAAACATGTTTAGCCTCAAACTATCAAAATTTAATTCAACAGTTTGAGCTTTATAATCATGTGAATCGTTGTCTAGTTTCAGACAATATCGATTTATGTTTGATCTTAGACTCTCGTATTGTAATAGTAAAGTATTTTTAGTAAAACTGTATTGTTTGGTAAAACTAAACATTCAGCAATTCCATGGACATGGAGAGTAACTCATTTAAATTCGTCGGATAACTTTCGCCTATCTGTTAAAAATTGCTGGAAATTTTGATATCGTTCCGACTGAACTATTAGTTTCGGAGTTCCAATCATGTTCAATGCGTTTTATTTCTTCACGACCTAGTTTTTGTGATGATCTTAAGTTTTCTAGCTCCAAAACGGAAAGCAACGCTTGGCTGGTTGTCCATGTTTCAGTCACTGCAATGGTAATCGTCTGGTATTCATCGATGAAATCACAGATACGACTAGAATGGGAGGGACTCTGAAATTTCTGTCCAAATAGTGGCATTATCCATCCCAGGCTCTTAACTAAGTGATACCACCATCAAAAATTGAATCTAAGAACTTCACATTAATGAAAGTTGATGCTAACTCACATACTTCCATTATGACAACCCTCTTCTCCCTCTCTCTCTTCTTCTCCTCTCTCGCGTCCTCTCTTCTCTCTCTTTCTCCCTCTCCTTCCTCTCCCTCTCTTCCTCCTCTCTCTTCCTCCCCTCTCTTCCTGCCCCTCTCTTCCTTCTCCCTCTCTTCCTCTCTTTTCCTGCCTCCTTCGTCTCTCTCCACCTCTTTTCCTTCTCTTCCTTTCTGAATTTCCTCTTTGCTTTTATCTTTTCACGTCTTTTCTTCTTCCCTTTCTGAGCAATTAGTGACGATCCATCTCATTAATTACCATGATATAAACAGACTCGTGATTCAGGTAAGTTACAAAACAATTTGCCCTTCCATTACGTTATATTCAAATGAATTATTACTTCCTTTCTGATCTTCCTGAATACGTAGGATCACTAATTGAATTAAATAATGACTGAAAACTCTTTTATTATTCCCAGGAAATATTTCGTGTCAAATGATTATTTTCAGTAACACTTGGTATTTGCAATTGTTAAGAAAAATGTCGTATGCAAATGTAAAATCGTCTCTGACAAGAAATAATTGTAGAAACAAATATGTTTGCTGGACTACATTATATCATCAGGTATATTCAAGTTTTAACACGTCATGTAGCTGATTTGGTTAACGAAGTTCCGCATGGTAATTCTTGAAGTTGGCTGTTTTAAGAATATTTTCGTATTTTCAATTTATTCGGCAGAAGCGGAGAATTTGTAAAAGGAGCGTAGAACCTTGCGGTCCTTCAGTTTTACTTTTCGACCTTACAGTACGTCTTAAGAAGAAAGTTATGTAATTGTGTGCCGGAAAATGGCTAATTTTGTCAAAAAATCTTGTCGCCTCCTCATAACGAAAACGTAGATAAATCCCGTCGCTAAACATAGAAAAACTCTCTAGCATGGGTGTAGCCAAATGCATGTTTGTGAGACCTCGATACCGAAAAATCGATTAACGCAAACGTCCGTCTTTCGACCGCACTAGAGCCTAAACCGTTCAGTAAGTTTTCCTCAAAATTGAATTCCCATCGATCTGAATGAAGCTTTGGGAGTTTGAAACAGATATTTTGATTTTGCAGAGTATTTTATGTTAAGACATATATACGTTTTTAAGCTTGGGCCAGTAGGACCCTAACGGCGATTCTGTGACGCAGTGGTGTTAATGAAGCGAGTTAACTGAGAGGATCTGTCTGAGTCTCTTCCAGAAAAGAATTTGCGTTTGATAGCACTTCAACGTATTTATGTAGTAGCATAATATAGCGGGCAGTTACAAATGAAGCGAGAAAGATGTTCTTGTAGCTTCACTGGTTCAGATTATAAAGATATCACATTAGAACAGGTGCTGGGTTAACCTCCTATCATATATTCACACTTTCTCGTAATGTAGAAAGACTCCATACTAATAGTGAAGGGAAATTTAAAGTATGAAGATTTGTTATGGAACAAATGTATTTATTATAAATATTTTTGATATTTTCAGAAAATTTCGTCAGGCACAAATTATTGATAGACAAAAACAGATTTTTAAATAATACCAATGTTAATAATTTTATTAGTTTTTTTGAAGTAAATATGGACTGCCAAAATTTACTCAAATATGACCTCGTAGTTTAGCTCAACATACTTTCACTAAATAACACAGCTTTTTCTACCAAACAGACGTATTCAAGACTTTTTTAAATTTCAACTAATCACCGCAGAAACACTTTCAAAATATCCAAACTATGCTGACGCAGAAACACTTAAAATATTCAAACTTCATCCAATGTCACGTGACGTCAGAACCACAAACAGAAAAAAGCATTACGACGAGGAATATTAAAATTTTTTTCGTATATAACAATATGTTTTGGGGTCGGGTTTCCCAGTCGAGGAGGAAAATGCTATATTTAGTTTTTTATTCAGTGTGTTTGTAGTAGGACTGCCGCTATGAACTCACCACCAACTCTCTGGATACCTGACAGCCACACTCCTCAGGGAAAAACTTCCCCGTAACCTCCATGTTGGGTACCAGCCGTTTGGGAGACTGTCACTGTAACATTGTGTGTTAACCCACAGGAATTTTCACCACTGCGGAAAAATAGTTTTTCAGTATAATATCCTAAGTGAAATATAATGCCATTATACAGAGTGAAATGTGATGCAACAGGCACTTGTAATATGCGGATCTTTTTTAATTTTCCTATATCCTTGGGTCAATATGACACGAAATAAAATTTAACTCAACGTAATCTTTAATAAAAATATTGTAATATATTACATGGGATGAAAACACGTGGGGACATTTAATGTAAACCTGTGAACTTAAGTGGACAAAGGAGGATGAAAATGTGGAGACAAAAGGGGCTGAAAAGATATGGATGAAATCCAAGAGTGAGAGAAGCCTTTTAGCTGTTTAAAAAGAAAACAAACAATGCTATAGAAATTGAGTACGAAATTATGTGCGTGGTGCATGGAGGACAAGAGAAGAAAAGATGTCACCACACTTTCATATCATGGATAGAAACTAAAACGTTGTCATGGCGAAGGAAGAAAGAATCAAAGGCAGGGTGAAAATCACAGGTGGACATTTTGTTCTAAATATTAATGTTCTTTTTAATTTTATTGCTTATACAAATGAATAATATAGGTTATTTTGTTCAATACAGAAACGTCATATTTTTAGTATAGTAATTTAGCTGATTATACGAAATATTTTTTATTCAATTGCCCAATGATTTCCGTATGGAAATATTCTGGAGGCCATGACCCAGGAATTGATGTTTTATTGTACTGATGTATCGTAAAAGATCCATATATTTAAAATATTTCGGAGTCCCAATATTGTGATATTATTATTTTAACATTAACATTCTTAATATACGTATATAAATAAAATGTTTTTCTTTCTTTGAAACTTAAATACGTTCCTATGGTCAATGTGCCATGTTTTAAATATCCCAAATTTTTTCATTATTTCGGAACTTTCTGGTGAGTACATTTGTGTCAGTGTGTGGATTTCGCCAGTTTCGGGCCCAAATCGCGTTAAGATGATGAAAATTTCAACTTTGCTTGAATCATCGCGCCAAATTTATGGTATCAAGATATAAACTCTGTGTAATAATGCAAGTTCGTACTGATTGAAGGTCAAGTTTTTCAGAAATCATTTAGGCGATAAACCAAGTGAATAAATCAGTTTCGTGTGATAGTCGATTTGACTGTACTTTTTTTTTCTTGTGTTTTCAGGAAGGTCACGTTTGAAGAAGTCGATGTCCGAGGATATTTATAGATATTGTAAAAGATTAGTAGTTTATGGATAGTTTATAATGTTGCTTTATTGCATGAGTACATGTTTAAAATCGAGCGACGATAGGAGCGAGTTTTCAAATTTTACGATGCAATAAAGAAAATTTATAAAACGAGTTCATACGCATTTTTTATAACAATTATAAATTTACAAGAGAATCAAATTTAAATTTTCCCGGAAACAACTTTCTTCTGACGTCTCGGTGCTTGACATCCAACCCCCTCTAAATCAAATTAAAGATGGATTGTTGACATCCGTGCGAAAAACGGTGGTCGGCTGTTCCGTCTTCACCCCCACCACGATTCCCCGCTACTATTGGATAAAGTGGATGACGTCATGTCGCGTTTAATAATGGCGATGACGTCTGCGCGCGATAAAATACTGGATTAGCACGATTCGGGGTATCGAAAACGGTCGTTTATAATTATGGTATCAAATAAATAACTTTTCCGCATACAAATGACGAAACACGAGTGAGTTAACAGAATCTAAGCATATTACGTCAGTTCTATATCCCGCGTCTCCGATCGCACTTATTATGCCATTAGCCTCTTACCTCGACAATCGGCCAATGGGGTTGCAGTGTAATTACTGATTACAAATGTCCTTCGAGTCTACAACAGCTCTTCCATTCTTTTAATGCACTCCGGTGCCATACAGTCTGGGAAAGTTCCGTGACACATATGCAGTAACAAAACTAAAAAAAAAAACAAATCTTTGTACAGGATCTCCTGGGAAACCACAACAGTAAGAACATTAATTATTGTTCGTACAATGGGTAATCAATGATGCTTTTACGCAGGGAAAATTTCTTTCTGTAAAATGAAGGATAGGTGTAAACAAACAAGATAAAGATAATAGAAATTATGAAATAACTGGTCTGGTACAAGAGTAGTAAATATTTCAAAAAAGACAGTTAATATTTCAGGTGTAATTTTTGTATGTTGAATTTTTCACCGCAATTTTCTTTTGTATCCCCCCAGTTCCCAGTAATGTTCTAAAACACCAGCAGGAGCGCCAGCAGCGAGGTGTGGCCACAGAGGGTTGACTTGGTGTCAATAGGGTTGGCTGGCAGAAGGGGGGAGCACAGGACCTACAGAGCCTTATCTTTCTTTCGTCACACAACCATAGAAATTTAGTTGATTTGTCTTAAAATGCTACAGATCTATTTTTGCCCCGTCAGGGGGTCGAACCCGATCACACCCTGAAAATGTAGCAGGTTGTCGAGGCTGAAAATACCGATTATACGCAGTGTATAAAATGTATAGAGTCAATCAATCAATCAATCAAAAAAATCAATGACTTAATGGATACTAAGTATTGAAATATTTCAGTAATCGTAAGCAACACTAAAGGGTTTAGTTTTTCCTGGGGTTTAACTTATCGTGTAATTTTCCAAATTCTCCCCAGCCCCCGCAATGTTCTGTTCTAAAACAGCGACAGGAGTTTCAGTGGCACGGGGAACCACAGAGGGTTCAGGGAAGAGTGGGAAAGCACAGGATCTAAAGAGGCCAGAGCTTTCTTTCATCCCCAACCATAGAAACTTAGTTTATAGAAATTTAGAAATTTGTTTTAAAAATTTTACAGAGCTTTTTTGCCCCGAAATCGAACCCGTGATCGCACTCGGAAAGTTAGCACGCTCTGACGACCACGCGAAGAACTAAGGAATATATAATTATACTCAATGTTTAAAAGCATGGAGTTAATCAATCATCAAATCAATCAATGACTTAATGTGATACATAAGTATTGAAATATTTCAGTAATCGTAAGCAACATATAAGGTTCAGTTATTCGTGGGTTCAACTTCAAAGTCGGTACTTCCCAAAATTTTCCCCCCGCCCCGGAATGTTCTGTTCTAAAAAAAGCGACCCGGAGTTTCAGTGGCAGATGGGACAGAGGGTTGGCGAGCAAAAGGGGGGAAAGCACAGGATCTAAAAAGGCCAGAGCTTCTTTCATCCACAACCATGAAACTTAGTTTATGAAATTTAGAAATTTGTATTAAATTCTACAGACTTTTTTTTTCCCGCCAGGAATCGAACCGTGATCGCACCCCGAAGTTAGCTCTTGACGACCACGCGAAGAACTAAGGAATATATAGATTATACTCAATGTATAAAATGCATGGAGTTAATCAATCAATCAAATCAATCAATGACTTAATGTGATACATGGGGATTGAAATATTTCAGTAATCGTAAGCAACATATAAAGGGTTTAGTTATTCGTGGGTTCAACTTCATCGTCGGCAATTTTCAAATTCTCCCAGCCCCCGCGTAATGTTCTAAAACAGCAGCAGGAGCTCCAGCGACGCGGTGTAGCCGCAGAGGGTTGGCTTGGAGGTGTCAAAAGGGTTGGAGGCAGCTAGGGTGAGGGGAGCAGTCGGGGGCCCTCCATCGGTTGCCGCGCGGCAGTTAAACTGAATGGACTTGGGCGTGTAGCGGTTTTCACGCAGGCAAGTGGCGGCGGCGGCGGCGGCGGCGCGGCGGTCGCGCGAAGGGTGGGGAAATGAATGGAGGGGGGAAAGGGGGAAGGGAAGGGTGGGAACTGCGGCGGGTCAACGCGTTGCGCCGCCACCCGGGTGAAGGACGCTGAGCCAAATGCGGTTCGCCCGCGCGGGTAAGCCCCTGTCCGGTTGCGTCATCTGAAGGGTAAACGCTTTGCGCGAGCCGGGCCCCTTAGGGGCCCAGTGTTGTTTTGACCTCCAGCGTAACAACGCCGGTTTTTATTTTGTATGAAATATTCAGAGCTTTAATAATTTGAATTTTTAAAATTGTTTGTAGAAACAACATAAAATACTAAGATTAAAACTAAACTCATTTAAACTCATGAAATTTAAGTCGGGTTTCATCACTGAGTGGAGTTCTGTCCAGTTGCAGCATTTAAGTGGTAAACGCTTGCCAACGGTTACTTTGGGGTCGCTAGTGATTTTGAACCTATAGCGTTCGTAGATGTTACAAAGAGAAATATTCGTTGAACTGTACAAAAATTAAATTTGTTGCGTCGACACGAGCAAAAAGTCCTAGAATTCCTCTGTCGACGGGGGTGAAATTTGCAACTAGCTAGATCGAATTGTGTGACGATCACTGTCCAGTATTATGATTAGAAGATAAACGCTTTGCGTAAACCAATTGTTTAAGGCGCGTCTGTCATTTTCACCGATTGCACCACAAGTACTCTCGAGATTTTCATTGTTGGGGTCAGGGACGAATCCCGAATAATAGCGGTGGTATTTATCCCGGGTATACAAATCCTTTTATTTTTTAACCTTTTATTCAAAATCCCTTTAAAAATACCGGTATAAGACGTCAAATACCGGTTTTTTTAGAAGGTATTTTACCTTTATCCGACGTCTATACCGGTAAAATATTTATTTAAATTATTATACGGTATTCTTCATCAAAATAGGTATTTTATAGAAAATACCGGTATTTCAGAAAGAATCATACAGGTATTTGGGGAAATTCATTGTGATATTTTCCTGAGATGACTCGAGGAACAACTCACGGCTGAGTTTGACCGGGAGGTCCTAGGTTCGAAGTCCCGAGGTGGCGGATTTTCGTCACTTATTATACCCAGGTCGAGTTCTGCCGTTGAATGGGTAGTCGATTAGTCGTCAGACGGAGGACCAGCCAACGGTCTTCGCGCTCAACACGACCTTGGACCTCACGTCCGGGCGCAGAGCTTGGACACGTGATAGAGTGTTGAAAATTTATCGAATTTCTCCGTATAAATCTTGTCCTTTCTAGTAGGATAAAAATGGAGAAACATGTCTTCTTATCCATAATGGTCTTTTCCACGCATACCAAACTTCCTTCTTGCATGACTGTGTTTATCACTAAATACGATTATTTGCAAAATTTGATCGTATCACTAACATTCGAAAATAATTTTTCAGTTGGCCCATTTTCCCTTTATTCTGCACCATAATTATAACTAAACAATATTAAAATTGACATTAAACCCTAATAGACATTAACTATTCTTCCCGAGGAAAAGATGCTTATGTTTAATTTACACCCATGTATTATTTAAGAAATTTCATTAAAAAAAAATATTAATAGTACTATATAATATTAATTAATTTTAATAAATATTTTAAAATATTAATACTAATTAAATTTTAAATGTTTGCATTAAATTTTTTAATTAATTTATCATTTTGTTTGTTAATTTATAAATTTAATTCAATTAAATGTTAATTTTAATTGAAAAAGTAAAATGTTAATATTAATAAACTTTTTTTTATTAATTAAAAATTTAGTATATTTTTATTATTAAGGAAGAAACACTCTTCTCGAAGTGGGCTCCTCCAGATGCTTTTTAAATAGCTCCAGTGAAGGGAACCCTTGCCCACATGCAATGTTAATAGCTAATAATAATAGTAATAATAATAATAATAATAATTAATAATATATAAAAATAACAAAATAATTTACTTATTAAAATTTCTCAATATTTGCAGTTAATGTAAAAATATATTAAACCCTTAATATAAACTAGAAAATAACATTTTATTTTATTTTATTAATGTATTATTAAGTTTAATTGTGAAATGAAGTAAAGGGAAAACATTTTTTAAAATAAAAACTGGGCCTGAAAGCCTGTGCGTTGTGATTATCTCAAGGTGTCAACGCTTCCTCAGTTGCCGAAGGAGGGGTCGGGGAGGGAAGAACGGTCCTAGCCTACGGCAGAGCATACGTTGACAGCCTCCATTGCGAAAAACAAAGACAGACTTAGGTCATCTCTCAGTCAGATGGGAAATAGCTCGATGAAGGACACTAAGAAAAAGGGTTTTCTTAATGGAACCAATAATTATTATTTCATATTTCAACTTTTCCCAAGTTTAAATTAAGGAGGTTTTCAATACATACAACTTTTGCAAAAACGTAAACCTTGAACACAAACATTTACAATAATAAGAATAGAATTTAATACAGTTTTTAATATATATATATATATATATATATATATATAAAAAATAATTTAAACAATAAATATCAGTTATGAAATGATATTTGATTAATAAACATTTGTGAATTTATTAACTAAAGCAACCATTTTGTAACATGTATGGATGGAAAGTATATTTCTTCATTGAAAATACGGTATAATATTTTATAACCTTTATGGGCGTCCCTACCGGTATAGACGTCCCATAGAGTATTTTACGTATAAATGAATAAAGGTATTTGAAAGGGGATGGAAAAAATTGGTATTATACCGGTATTTTTATATTCAATAATTTCGGTCCCTGGGTTTGGTGATAACAGTTGAACCAGAACTTATTAGAATCACTTTCTAAATATAATTTTTAATTGAATATCAATATTAACAAATTTGTAAGTTAAAATCCGTTATAATTCAAACCGATTGACTACAATCGATATTGCAAGATACTGGGATAAAAGGCAATATCCTTTCAAAATTAAAATGTTTCCAAAGTTTGATTCAACAAGCATCTTAAATCATCTTAAAGCTACAGTATCAGAAATGAGCCTACCAATTATAATTTTCATTCACTAGTAAATTTGTTTCTTGAAATTATTCATTGGAGGTTGCAAATCAATGAAGAATTTCTCATTGCAAAACACTTTAGTCGGACGCAGCACGGAATGTTGAATCGTGGTGTCATGTCTCCCTAAATATCAGTAGAGCTGTACATCGTTTAATTCCAATGACCTGTCAGGCAAAAATATTTGAAATTTACATCGTGCTGCATAATTTATTGTGTGGCATTTCAGTCACGTTCGCTATAAAGCCGAAAATTAAAGTAGTAGTTTGTTCGAAAAAAAATATCGTTTTTACAATTATATAATACTTCAAAATCCCTATTCTGGTCACACAGTCTTCGAACAACGGATAACAAAAAACAAGATAAAATTTAATTATAAAAAAATAATTATTTCATTGTGAGTTGTTGAACATGTTTGAATTCATTTTTTTGAAATTGGAATGAAACTAATTATAAAGAGAAATATATACAAGCAATTAAATTAAATGTATGTATTCACAAACAGATTCTATCAACAAATAAATTCATAAAACTTATAAAATCATCAATAAAATCATTAATGCATGGCATTAAATTATAGTAAAGAAAAAACAACTATCTTATAATGAAAGAATCACAAAAATATATGATTCAATTTTTCTTTGAAAATGTAAATATAAGTTAATTACTAAAATTATTTTCAATAAAAAAATTAAAAAATCTTTCTGTCCACTAACTTGCAGTTCTTTTCAGTTAGTTGTTATTCAAATCGTCATTTCTACCTCAAAAATGAGTATGCAGAAACAACACCTTCAAAAACGAATAAAAGTAATTGTTTAATAATAGTTGGAAGATCCCCAATTAGTAAACAGTCTCTAAAATCCAATCAGAGCTGCAATGATAAAATAAAGGCAAAATAGTTTCCCTTGTTGAAGTATTTGCTCAATATTTCTAAGTTACGTCCTAAAGAAATAGCAAGTTTTTACTCATTTATTGTCCCTTGATTTTTTGTGTTTCCGGGGGCGC
>CAXIVR010000964.1:0-10369 GCA_964035755.1 Teleogryllus oceanicus
TCGAATACGTAAACAAAATTTTTATTTCCCCGCCACTTGTTCTTCCGGCTGACGAATCATCTCAGGCGTCGGGTCGACGTACGTTGGGGGTAAGAAAATTTTTTCATCATTGAACTGTGGTTCTAAAAGGTTTTTCTCCCCCGCTTTTTCCAAAAAAAATTTCAAAGTATAAATTTGAAAAATTAAACATGCCTTTTTAAAATCTATCTTTGAAACAGATTTCGAAGGAAAAATATCCATCTTTAATTTTTGGTTTCCCCAAAACTCTAAAGAAACAAATACTTTTATCTAAAAACTATTCTCTAAAACCTTTTCATTAAAAACTCAAAAACTCACCACTTCCGCAATAAAAAATTTTTTGGTTTTGAACCCCTGTGGCCTCAAGAGAAACAAACATCCATCTAAGGGTATTAGAATAAGTCATTTCAGGAAAAGAAACCGGGGTTTCCTTATAATTTAGCAATAAAAAATTTAAATTTTCTAATTGTAACTATCAAATTTATGTTTTTTTTCTCCCTTACTACGTGTAGTAAAGTAATGTTTTTAAATGCTGGGGGAAATGGCTCCTTTCAAATCTGTAACGGTACGTCCTCGAAAAAATAATAATAAAAAAAAAAAAAAATAAATAAAATTTGGTCACAATTGGAAGGGGAAAGGCGCCCCCCACCGCGAGCGACCAGCCCCCGCGTCCTTAACCCCCGGGGGGGCCCCTCCGCGTTCGGGACGACCCAGCCCCCCCACCCCCGCAATCGTTTTCAAAAGGGGTCCTTGTTTCGCCCCCGGGCCCCAACGGTTCCCCCGCTCCCCCCAAGTACTCGATCCTCTTCCGTGGGGGCGTTGTGACGCCATTTTGCCCCCCTTCCCTGGCTCCCCCCCCGGAAAACTCGGGAAAATTTGTGGGGCCTTTTTTTATTGAGACCCCCCGGGCGTGCGACGCCCGCGACCCGGAGCCCTAAAATTTCAATCCGCGTACGTGGTATAAATAAGCTAAAAATTGACGAGTGTCGTAAAAAGGCAACCGGGCCCCCCCGGTAAAAAAGGAAAAAATGCGCAGGTCGTCCCGGAAAAAGGAACCAATTGAAAAGTGTCCATCCGCAGGCGGGCCCTTCCACACTGCTTTTTAAATTCAAACTGCGGGAAATTTGGGTGCGTCGCCACGAAAGAAAAGGGCCAAAAAATAAAAAACCTCGCCGATCCGGGAAGGGGAAGGCGTGCCTTCGTCCGTGGGCAGTGTGGCCCAAAAAAAACTCGTTTTTTGACCTCAGCGCCCCGGCGTTTGGGGGTCTTCACTTGCTTTGGGCCTCTGAAAGTCCCGGCGTTGGCCTGACCCCCCAAACGTTTTTGGCCCCCATCAACTCGCTTTGCCAATCGACTGTCCTGATTCTTTGGGCCCGACGAGTTCTCTGTCGGACGTGTTCGGGAACGGTGCGTCAACCAAATTCGGCTCCGCACAACTTCATGTTACGGAACTTGGTTCGATGCTGGAAGGTTCCCAAATTGATCACAAACTTTGTGCCCGGGGGACGCGTGTGGGCTTGCCCGACCAGAAAAGTGGACCTGGGGAAAGTGTGCTGCGAGGTTCCCGCCCGTAAACCCCAAACCCCTGGGCCCCAGCGGGGGGGTTCCCCCCCCTGAAACCCCCGAGCGGAAGAGGGAAAAATTTGCCCAAGCGACGCTAAAATTGCCGCAAGTGGGACAGATTTTTAATTCAGGGAGCTGCAGCGGACTCCGGTAACAGGCACGGGGGTCCCCAAGTGTTTTTTTTTTTGTGATTGTTAACAGTTAACGTAATAAAAGGCCAAAATCCCCTTTTAATCCATTGTACTTTGTATTGTCTTTTGCATCATCCCCCCATCATCATCATCATATTTTTTTTTTAAATTTTTTGTTTAAATTTAAAAGGTTAATTTTTAAAAAAAAATTCCCCAAGGGGTTTGTAGCCCCAGAGACTGGTGAGTTACATTGGCCCCCTGAACGTGGGGCCAATAAAGCTAAATTGGGTTCACGCCCCAATTTAAAAATTTTATGAATATGGCCTGACAATAAAAGGGGAATGCATGTTCGCTATACTTATGGTCGGGTATGTTTTCTCTTTCAGCTTGTTTAGTTTTTACTGTGTTTCTTTTTATTTTGCGGTTTTATTAAAAATTTAAGTGTAAATGTAAAAATTTAAAATGAGTAAAATGAAACCCCAAAGGGGCCGGCCCCCTTTGCCTCAGGCACTGTTCTGGGATCTATGATTTAAAATAATGCCCGAGCAGACGATGAAAAAACTGTGCAGAAAAAGAAAATGATAGCATGGGCAAGTGTGAAATTTTCAGAGCTCCGAACTGATGGGGGACGGGGCCCCAGCGGGGTTCGGGCTAAATCTCTTTGTAACCCGTGGGGTTGTAACAATCAAACTGTCGGCGCACCCATCGATGCCATTGCTATTAAATTAGTCGTACAGCATAAAAAACCCAAAATTTAACAAAGAAAAGCGGGGACGATCGGGGAGCAAGGCGGCCGTTTAACAATTCGGTCAACCCGGCTGATTGGAAACAAAAGAAAATGGATAGCATCCACGAGTCAAAAATCTTCGATTGCGGAAATGAAAAAAGGGGTGGGGGTTTGGGGGGTTATCATGAAACAAGGGTTCCCGATATGCAGAGTGTCCTTGAAATAAAAATTAAAAACGGGTGCCAAACCCCAATAAAAAAGGGAAAAACGTTCAACAAATGATCACGATTCGAGGGTTTTGCGCGGGAAAGGCGAAATGGGATGTTCAAAATCGAAAAACGGGCGGGGGTTAAACCCCCCGTCCAAAACCGGGAACTTTTCGGGGAAACCCCAAAAAAACCCAGGTTTTCCCGGGTTTGGGACCATGGATCAAAGCTTTCAACCAGTTAAAAACAAAATTTGTACAGAAATTTGCAGGGGGCACGACCCCCCCATACACCCTTTCCGTGATTTCCTGTTTCAGGTCCGATTCATGGACCCTTTTGGGGAACAGGTCGGTATGACTCAAAAGTGGGAAGGTAGATGGGAGGAAAGAGGGGGCTTTTCATTTTGTTGCGGTCGATGTTGCGGCACTAAAATTTTGCGCCCCGAAATCTGTCAAAACTGTTTGGATGTTTCTACCCCCTTTTCAAATTCCCCTGTTGAATATGTCGCCCCGATCTCGAAAAATGGTTACTTCTCAGGTTGATGAAGGGTGTCGGGTCAGGGAAGTCGATAAAAGGCGGGGGGAAAAAATCGGCCCGGGACAATGGCGGGGGGCAATGATTTCCCCCCGGAAAACGGGGGAAATAATCGCATCAGGTAGCAAACCCGGGCCCACCGCCTCGGCGCCCGTGATGGCGGGGGGAACGCGGACAATCGGGGGGTCCCGTCCGTCAAACTAATGTCGTTCGGTGTCGTGGGGGCGCCGGACCCGAACAGTGCGGGTGCGGGCTACAGGTCCCTATAAAAAAGGGGAAATTGAACTTTGCCATCAATGAAGAAAGGGGCGAGGGGATTTCCCCGGGCGCAAAAATCCCCTATTATAAATTTTTTACTTAAAGGGGATCAGGCGAGGCCTCATTGATTCGGAAAATTTCCCCAAATTTGGGAAAAAATTTGGTAAAGCTTCATTCTCTTGCCCCCAAATAAATGTTTTTTGGGGTGGGCAGAAAAAACAACCCCATTACCAGAAAGGCCCTTTTCTTTTCGTTGCAAGATCAATTCAATCCCATGTCTCATTTAAAATTTAGGATATGACGTTTTTTTGGGGTGTCGATTTTTGAAATATGGAAAGATAGATTTCAACAGAATTATTCGGGATCAGGAGATTGATGATGTTTGGGAAGGGTGCCGGCGTTCACGAGCCGAAAGAGGCGCATGTTTTCGTTTGGGGGAAGAAGCTCTCGTCTAATTAACGAGAAAATGCGGAAATACAATCTCAACCCGGGAAACCTCCCTGGGGGAATTTTAAAATTTAAAATTTTTTATTGGCCAAAATCCCTGACTTTCAATTCAATCAGGTCACAACCCCAATTTTTTAAAGGAAAAGTTTATACCACGCCCAAAGGCGGACGTTGACCGTCATTTCAGAATATCAGAACGGCTTATCAAAGGAAACCGACCGCCTTTTGCTTGTATCGAAAAAAGATGGGGTGTTCAATTTGCCTCGACCCCGGAGATTTGAATCATTCCCGTTTTGATCCCCGGATTCAATGATGGATTTTTGGGGAAAGTTCCGGAAAGATTTTTTTCGGCAAAAAATTTCCGCCCCATGTATCCTAAAAAACCCCCCCAAATTTTTTGTTAAACGACGAACTTTCCCCATTGGAAAATTTAACCATTACAAAGGGTTTCCCCTTTTGGAAACTAATCAGGGTTGTCCCCTCCCCCTTTAAGTTCCCCAACTATTTAAATTATCAAAATGGGTTTCTTGTTTAACATAATTGGCATTCCCTTTTTTCTGGTCTGGGGTTTTGTCTTATGGGTTTTTTGGTTGGGGAAATTTGGTTTTTTCTCGATTAATCATTTTTTTGTCAAGGTTTTTCTTTTTCTTTTGGGGTTAAGTTGGATTAATAATTATTGCGATTACTGTTTCTGTTTTTGCTGTCTGATCACGGGGCCTTTCCGTTGGTTAAACTTATAAAAAATCATCCCTTAGTATTTTCTTGGTGGGGGGTTCCAATTAACTACGTCCTCCGAAAAAATTTTAAAAATAAATAAAAAAAAAAATAAATAAAAAATTGGGCCAAAAGGGGGAGGAAGCGCGCCGCCCCCAAACCCACCCGACCACCCCCCCGTCCCTTAACCCCGGGGGCCCCCCCGCGTTCGGGGCGACCCCAGCGCACCCCACCCCCAAAATCGTTTTTTTAAAGGGGGGTCCCTTGCACCCCCCGGCTCAACAAAGGTTCCCGTCCCCCCCGTACTCGTACCTCTTCCTGCGCGGGGATTTGACCCAGTTTGCCCAGCTCACCCCTTTTCCTCCCCGGCTCGCGGACACAAAGATGCCGGGGGGGGGTGGGTTATTAGGGCCCGGGCGGGCCCCCCCGGAACCAATTTTTAAACCCTACGTGTATAAATGACAAAATTGTTCCGTGTGCATACGTGGGGCGGGGGCCCCGGGACCCGGGTAAAAAAGGGAAAAAAGAACGCGGTCGTGCCGCGGGAAACCCATTTTACGCAAGTTCCATCCGCGGAGGGGGCGGGACCTTCAAACACACTGCTTTTGTAATATCAACTCCGGGGGAATTGGGTCGCGTCGCCACTAACGGGCCAGCAAATGAGGAAAAACCCCGCCGATCCCGGGGGAAAGGCGTGCCTCCGTGGGCATGTGGGGAAAAACTCGATTTTGCCTCACTGGGGGCGTTTAGGGTCTTTTAAACATTTGGGCCCCTGCAAGTCACCTGGCGTTGCTCGCCCTCAACGATTTTTGGCGATCAACTCCCGCATTTGCCAATCGACTATCCGTTCTTTTGGCCCAGGTTATCTTCCCCAGACTTGTTCGGAACGGTCGTCAACTAAATTCGGCTCCGCACAACATGTCATTTACGGGGAATAGGTTCAGTGGAAGGGTTCCCCTTTTAATTTATCCCAACTTTGTGACCGGGGACGCGTGTCGAGGGATTTCCCGACAACGAGCAACAGTGGACCTAGAGGAATGTGCTGGGGATTCCCCCCCGTGCGCCAAACCCCTGACCCCGCCGGGGGTCATCCCCCCTGCAACCCACGCGGGGGAAATGGTAAAATTTTCGCCGCGCGCTCAATTGCCGCGAGTGGGACAGACTTTTTCAGGGGGTCGCGGCGTCCCTAACAGGGACGGAGCGGGCCCAAATGTTTGCCACTTTTTTTATTGTTAACGTTCGTAATCAAAACCAAAGGGAAATGTTTCCCAATGTTGTATTTATGTTGCATGCTATCACCCAAACTCATCCATCATATTGTTTTTAATTTTTTTTTTAAAGGGTTTAATTTTTAAAAAAAAATTCCCTGTAATTTTTGAAAATATGAAAGAGGGCAGTGAGGGTTCTAAAAATTCCTACCCTTAGTGTTTCATTCGGGGTAAATCAAATTATTTTATTACAAATTTTTAAAATTTAAAACAATAGGCAGAAAATTTGAACCCCTAATGACAACAAAATTTGGAAAACTGTTTCCTCCTCGACATACGGGATAATGGTTAAATCTGTTTCAATTTATCCATCAATTTTCCCACCAAATATTGCACTACACTGGAATTTTGTATTGAGAAAACAATTAATTTTTATTAAAAATATAACAAAATTTATCCACCCTTCCTGGGGGACCCCCCAACATGCCAAACCCCCGACGATTTCTTTAAGTTATGTTAAGTTCGTTTGATTGATTAAGCGTCAAAAAAGGGGAAATGATTGGAAAAGTGGGATCTCGCCCCCTACAACAAATTTATGTCTGCTGACTTCTCCCCCTCCCCAAATTTCACCCAAATGAAAATCTCAAAAATGTGCACATTTGGAGCTCTGGGTTTAAGTAAAATAAGCCATCTCTGTTTGCAATTGTGTACTGCTTAAAAACCTCCTGTCCAATTCACTCAAATCAATCACCCAACACTGAAACCTAAATTAGAAATTTTTTGGGGGTGAAAAATGATGGACTTAATAATTTGCGGGGTAAATACTAACTTTAATTTTTTGTGAGCTAATAACTTAGACGTAAAAATTTTTAAGATCTAAACAAAATTGGTACTCTAATATTTTTGGGGTTGTAAAATTTGTTTTAATGTTTTTCCCAAAAGGACTTAAATAATTCTGAGTAAAAAAAGTTTTGAACTTTAAATGGGTTCTTGGGGTCCTCGTTCAAGTGCGCGCCCAAAATATTGGGATAAGGTTCAAGGCTCGCTAAAGTTCTTTATTTTTCAAATTTTTAAAAATTTTTTGGCATTAGAATAAACCATAAGTTTCTTTTGAAATAGAAAAAAATTTCATTTGGACTTCCCGGTAAAATCAACAAATTTTTGTTTTAGATTCGCCACTCTGTATAGACCGGGGTCGGATAATCGGGTATTAGTAGGGTTTTCGTTTTTCTAACGAAATCCATCGCCAGCTGCGGGGTATTTTTTTATTTAGATAACGGTTGAAACATTAATTTTAATAAATTGGCCCTTTTCCCGGACCCATGTTTAAAAAAAAATTCGGAAAAGGGTTTCAAACGCTCAATAATTTTGAGCGTTTGTGTTCATTTGTTTTACTGAATAAAGCGCTATGAAATAAAGTCATAAATTTGGGGTTGTTCCTTTTGGATTAGGGCTTTTCCCATCGTTTGCGTCCTCCACTGGGCCCCGGACCGCTCTTCCCAAAGAGGCACCTAAAATATTTTTTAAAAAGGGCTTTTCCCCAAATTTTTTCGGGGACTTTTTCCCTCCTTTTTTTTGAAATCTCCACAATAAAAAGGGCAAAAGGGGATGGGTATTTTGGGTCGTTTGGAAAAAACCCTGTTTTTAAAAATTCTGAAAGAACTGTTGAAAGTGGTGTGTGTAAAGAAATTTGACAATTTTATGAAACATGAAGTTTTGCTGTGAAGGTCGATCAATGTTGGGGGAAACAAAACTAAAAGGTTTTTTTTCTTGGGTAAATTTTTGGTACAAGAACGAGCCTGTCATTTTTTAGACTAAAGGTTTTCCCTCAATAATTTTTTTAACAAATGTTCCCGTATTTCTAAATAAATAAAAAAATTTTAAATATTTCAAGGGTTTCCCAAAAATGAAACTATAATTAAAATTTTTAAAAAAAAGGTATAACACTGCATTAAAGTGATTGAAATTTTATGGTGGTTTTTTTAGGGAAACCCTTTCTTGCGTGATGGGAAACCTTTAACGTGTTACAAAATGGAATTCAGTCGGGACTGCAATAAGGTAATAAAATAAACAATAAAATACGATTTAAATCAAAATACAAAATTTTCATGTTTTTTTGGTTCCCGGATAACACAAACTAAAACCCCCTCATGGCCGGGGGTTTAGTTTTCAAATATCCTATTCAATTAATGATATGATTATTTTGTTTTTACTAAAGAAAATTTTGGGAAAATTTTATCCTTTTTAACATTGCAAGGTTATTTTTAAATTTTTAAATAAAATGAATTATTCTGGTTACTCTTTTTCAGTAAAGGGGTTTCCCAAATTTTGTTGTTGGTTTAGTTTTTACTCAGGTGTTCCTTTTGAAAAATAGAATTTTATGCTATTTGGAAAAAAACCTAATAAATAAAAACCATCAACATTTTTCATAAAAGTATAAAAATTTTTTAAAATTTCTGGCATTTTATTTTTTTCTAAAAACATTTTAAATTTCATCGATACTAACATGATAACCCTCCCTTTTTTTTTGGACCCTTCTACTATCAAAATGTTTTTGGGGCCACCGCCATATTTGTCCCCTTTTTTCACCCCCCCAAAAAAGACAATCCCAAACACGAAAAAAAAGTAATTTTGAAATTTGTAACATAATCCCCAAAAAAAAAATGGCCCCTGATCTTCTCCATTGATTTTCACGGGGGTTCCATTTTTTTAAGGTTCCATGTTTCTCTAAATTCAAAAAATGGGGTCTGCTGGTCAAATGTTTTCCCAAATTTTAGATGTAATGCCAAGGGAAAACCCCTTCCTTTTTCGTAAAAATTTTTAAAAGAATTAACATTTATATCTAAATATTTTAAAATTTTACAGACCAAATTTGAAATGTATTATAAAAACAAATTTGGGGTTTACTCTACAAACATTCATGCCACATTTGAATTCAATTAATTCATTTTTCCTCATAAATATTTTCTTATAGCTATAAAATATATCCGTGATGTTCTACCCACCCCATAGGAAACAGTAGATTATGTAGTGTATCCTTTTGTCCCCCTAATAAAAGGGCAATAACCCCCCAACAACTCGTTTTAGAACTCTTTGAACAACATTTAGAATATTTGTCATATTAGGATCTTTTCTTTATTATAGTTCTCAGGATTGGCGAGCAATTCATTTTGTTAAAAGTAGCAAAGTAGTTTTAGTATCATTTAACGTCATACTGATCAGAACAACCTTACATTAAACTGTTTATAATCAATAAAAATTAATGATTGGCTGTATGTGAAATCAAGTTCACAACATAGTATTTAAAAAATTAAATAAAATTTACTAAAAATTTCGGAACATAACGCTTTAAGAACAGTAACTGACACTTTATTTATTTTTTATTTTACGAAAAAAACATTTAAAAAAAACTGCTTGGGACTGTATGGGAAAATGAATGTGTGCACATTTTCAAAATTCTGTAGTCCCACTAAGTCATATACTACTAAATTTTGAATTTTGAAGGGAGAAAAAACTCCCATGTAATAAAATCTATTTTCAAGGATAAATAGCAATAAATTTTTAAAGGAGAAAAAAACCCAAGTAATAAATCTGTTTTTAAAGGGTAAATAAGCAATAAATTTTTGGGTCTTTTCACTTCCTGCCGGGCAACATGGGAACGATAATTTGAATAATTGTATTTCCATTAATTCTAGAAGACGTGCACAGAAAATGAAGTTACATTTATGTCCAGAAGCAAAACACAGGGCCATCTCAGCATTTGCTAATGGATCGAAATGGACGAAAACCTGATCGAGATAGGGTCATTGCCGGAAGCTGTAGTACAATGGGTTTTTTACAGGGTTTTTTATACTCATTTATACAGTCAAAAGGTAAATAATGCATTATGTATCATTTTAAAATTAATATTACTTTTCGTGTGATGCTCAGTATAGTCTCTAATTGTATAGAAACAGTTATGCAGGAAGCGATTTCACTTGGGATTTAAACTTTTCTATTGATTTAATCGTTTAATGTCATCTGGCAAGTGTTGTAAAATAATGTACATGTTGTATGTGAATGTTTTTTAATGAGCTGTTGATACTGTGACCTGATGAAAATGATTTCTACGGGGTGTTTAGTAATAGATTTCGGGATTTTCTGAAAATATGTTCCCCTTGAGCAAGTCATTTTTACAAAAACACTGATTCGTAAATAAAGACACGGTAATGGTAGAATTCCTAGATTAATGAAGGAGCCCTGAATCACGTGGGTGGGATTTTGGTTATTATTCGTACAATTCGTTTTTGTAATCTAAAAATCTGGAGCTATAAAATGTATTTCCCAGAATTTATGCTATATTTCAGGCAGGGGAATGAATATTCATTTAAAGTATACCAACAAAAAGTATGAAAGGCTGTGAATCTGCAGAATTCGAACCCTTGGTGATATGAACTTAATTTTGTGTTCAATTCATTTTAAATGGACTTCCATTTAAGGGTTTTACTAATTGAGACCTAAAAATTTTTGCCTTTAAAATCAGTCAATTTACCCGTTCATTTCAATGGGCACAGAATTTTTTTT
>CAXIVR010000966.1:0-67273 GCA_964035755.1 Teleogryllus oceanicus
ACGCAACATCCAAAGGTTGTGGATTAAAAATTTTAGAGATAATTACAATATTGTTGTCACGAAAAAGTTATATGCTTCCAAAGTGATGGATTCCCATGATTGTCCGAATGAGAAGAACGGGCTCTTTTTTACGGGGTTTTGCATGTGTTTTGAAATGTTGTAGCCAAACAAGAAACATGCTTCATTGGACCATCCATTTACTGAGCGGGTATAAAGTGCTCCAGGACATCCATTGTCTCGAGATTAGAGTCACCCTTTTGTCGAGCATAAATGAACATGGGAGGAATGTAGCCACCAGCCGCATTCAAGCAACAAATAACTGTTGTTGTTTTGCCTTCCCCCGATGTCACGGCTCCAATTTCTTTTTGTCCTTTGGTGCAATTTTTTTTCCGGTCTCTGCCATTGGATCCCTGTCTCATCCACATTATAAATTTTGTGAGGAGGGAATCTAATTTCCCATTACTTTCTCCAGATTAACAAAAGATGTTAACCTCGTCTCTTTTAAAAACCCCTTTTAGCCTATTCATACTTATAGACTCAGGTTTTCGCATGAAATGGTAGGATTTCTTCAGGAAACCTTCTAGCCAATCCTTCCAGCAAGACGCTTTGTTTTATTGAATGGGGATCTATTTGTAGCTTTTCAGCGTACTGAAACCAATTTCCCGAAGCTGCAAAGGAGTTAATCCAAAAGTACAGGTTAGCTAAGGTCCCAACATTTGCAACTATAGTTGTTTTCTTGTTCCTGTGTAAATACAGGTTTTCTTCCCATTGAGGGACCACCACCGCAAATTTTCAGTCTTTGCGGGAAAGTACAAAAGGTTTTCCCATACGTTTTAGCAGCTTGCCTTTGACTGACCCCTTTTTTCCAAACGCAACAGCATTGGAAAAGTCTTCTGCAGTCCATTGGCTTTTTCAGTTTTCTTTCCAATTTTTTGGCATCTGAAAGTAATATCAAACCAATAGATAACGGAGAATTTATAATGGCATCAATCACCGCCATTGCCCACATGACAACACGCGGGAAAATATCTTGTTGATGAAACGATCTTGTAGATAGAATTCGCACAATATTTATGCCTGATACCACTTACCTTTCACAGGAGAGTTTTCTTTGGAAACAACAGCCAAAAAATTTAAATCACGAGCTTAAAATATTCTACGAAAAAATTTGATGAATAACACTGAAATACGAAAAAGTCCCAGCACCGCGCTTAGCAACCGAATGCTTCAAAATGGATTCCAACGTGTATCAAATGATACCGCTAGATGGCAGATCGTTCCTCATGCTTGTGTGAACAACAAAAAGGGTCAGAAAACACTCTGACCCTCATTACCCCAAAGTGATTACCCGTTCTCCTACCGTATACTACATCGAAGCTTTTTGCGTCAATTATCTGAGTTCATCGTTTCTGAAATGTGAATAATCGGAACCCAATATTACATTGGTTTGTTGGTGATCACATCAAACTATAGATATTAATTTAGGGTCGTATTATTTCTTATTGTAAAATTTTTCGATTTTACAACCCAATTTCCAATACAATAAGTTATTAAAATTAATAATTTTATAGTTTTGATCCTTGCGAATATCCCACTTTCCAAATTATTGTTTTAAAAGTGAAAATTACTTTGGTAAATTCGAACGAATCGCCTCGAATGTACATGATAGGCCGGTGTTGTACCGTGAATTTGAGAACGTTTAGAATATCATCAAGTATATTGATTCAGTGGTGAGGTGTAGGATATTACATAATTGGAATGATTAAGCGGTCATTGTCAACAATATTATTTATTTTATAAATAGAGCTTTGATGGTTTAGCCATCATCATCATCAGTTTTTGGAAAGAAAATAAAAAATTAGAATTAAATAGTTACCTAATTTAAAACACATCTTAAGAAATGAAAGAATAAGAATTAAAGAAAAGAAAAGAAGAATGAAAAAAAAAGAAAGGGGGGAGAGTTAGATCTTTATAATATAAATAATTTATATAATTTTTAAAACATTTTAAGAAATGAAAGAAGAAGAATTAAAGAAAGGAAGAAAAGAGTTATATCTTTATGTAATATAGTAGTTTGTTTTAATTTTTAGCAAGAAATTAAATGAAAATGTAGTACATGTACAAGTTTGAGAGAGAAAATACAAAAAGTAAGTTGAGGCGTTTTTTACCTGTTGCTGGGAGCTACAAACGGACTGCGTGTCTCTGGCGTCCTCGGAAGTTTTAACCGTCTGTGGGGTGGAGGAGGGTTAATGGCCTGGTGGGTGTGCTGTGTGGCACCCCGAAGAGTGTGTGAGGTGATGTCAAAAGTAATTTTAGCAGAGGGAGGGGTTAGTTTATGTTTACATTCAGTAGGATTATTGAGATGAATGTGAAGGTTTTCCAATGTTAATCTGGTATGATATTGATTTTCTATTTCCAGTATGTGAATGTCTGTGTGTGGATTGAATGTGACCTGTCTGAAGTAGATGATTGGCAAAGTGAGATTTGCAGGTGTTGTGTTTCCAAGGTGTATATGTTCTTTTTCCTTTTATTGAAAGTTCTGCCTGTTTGACTAATGTATTTGCTTCGAATCGGGGCAATGAGTGGTAGACACCGGTTTTTCTAGAATATCTGTGTGTGTTTTAGGAGATAAGATTTTTCTGAGAGAATTTTGTGTTTTGAATGAAACTTTTGATACTGGCTTTTTTAATTGAAAAGTGACTTTTTCTGAAAGTTTCCAAAAATGTAAGGTACTTGTCTGATGTTAGTGTTACGTTAGAGAGTGTAGTGTACTTTTTCGCTTTTGCGAATTTTATATGTAATATGTTGTTGACAAGAGTTTGGTGTAAACCGTTTGCCATAGCAATGTGGTGAATAGTTTTCGTTCTTGCAGAAAATGATTTAGTGAGAGGAGGCTTAGTAATCTGTGTAAATGTAGTGGAAGGGGGTTTTTGTGTTGAATAGGTGGTGAAGAGTTGTGATGACAGGTCTGTGTATGTCGGTTTTCTGAAAATATTGAATGCATGTTTGTTTTCAGATATGCTGATATTGAGGTTTAGGAAATTGATAGATTTGTCTTCATTCTGTAGTTCTGTAGTGAATTTTATAGTGGGATGTATGTTGTTGAGTAAGTCAGTAAAGTGGTTAATTTGTCTAGTCGTACCGGTCCAGAGAACAAGGATGTCGTCTACGTAACGGTGCCAGTATGTAATATATTTGAGAAGTGGATGATTTGAGAGGAAGATGGTCTGTCGAAAGAGTCCATAAAGATATTGCAAGGAGAGGAGAGGGGAGCAGGGGATTCTGAAGTTTTCTGAAAATTTTATTGTAAAAGGGAAGAATTTTTGTCCATGCATGTTGAAAAATTTTTGGAGTTCATGAGAACGGTATTTATACGATGATTTGTCTAGTGTTATAGCAGTAATTTGCAATCTAGTCAGTATGGGAAAGAGATTCTTTATGTCAAATGAAACAAGTTTTGATAGGGTGGAACGGGAATCTGTTGGATCTTTTCTACAGATCTAGACTGTTTTTACAGAATATGAAGGTTTGAACTGGATGTGTTTATGGAAGAGGTTATTTAATTTCTGGGCGAGTTTGTGGTTAAAGGTTTGTGTAGAAACCACGGTCTGACGGGGGGATTTCTTTGTGTAATTTGGGCAGGCCATAAAGCCTCGGAGGAGAAGGGTTAGATGGGATGTATTGTTTGGGATAGGGGAAAAAATGCTTGAGAATTGTTAAGTTCTTGTTTGCTGACAAAGATACTTTTAGTAGGATCATTGGGAAGTTGTTCGATCTTGTTGTCTTAAAAGTCATAGATTTTGTCATTGTATTTTGTCTGTCCATAACCACTACAATGTTGCCTTTGTCTGCTTTAGATATGATTAAGTTTTCCTGTGTAACTTTTTGGCGAGTTGTTGCGCTGTTGAAAATCAAAATTTACTGGTTTTTGTGCACTATG
The DNA here is from genome assembly GCA_964035755.1 of Teleogryllus oceanicus. NCBI lineage: Eukaryota > Metazoa > Arthropoda > Insecta > Orthoptera > Gryllidae > Teleogryllus > Teleogryllus oceanicus. The sequence continues at coordinate 3,941 of CAXIVR010000966.1, forward strand.
GTGGGTTCTTGTGGTTTGTGATGGGTGAGCTATGTTGATTTAGTCTCAACGGGAATATTGTGGAAATTGGTATTAGTGTCTACTTTGACACATAACTGTTTAATGTGTTGTTATTAAGGGGTGCAAGGACAGTGTTTGAGGTCCTTGTTTAGAAGAGACATGTCCTGATTGGGTAATCATATCTAAAGCAGACAAGCATTTGTGCTTTTTTTAATACTCAAAAAAGTACCTATTAAAAATTTAAGTTATTTGATTACTTTTAATACCAATTAAGTATTGCAAATTGATTAAATTTTTAAAAATAAATTTATTATGTTGCCAATTCATTAAAATAATTTTAATATAGTCTTGAAGTGTCATTAAGCAAATTAGAAATTGTAGAAGAATTGTTGTGAGTATTCCCATATGTTATAAGTGTGCAGAATTTTGATTACTGTATTTAAATTGAGACTAAAGCCGTCATGTTCTGTAAATAATTGAACAAAATAATAATGCATTCCTTAAAAAACTTAAAACACTTTTTAATTTTTTTTAATTGGTTTATTTAAGATCGCTTCAACATCTAAGGTCATTGGCGACCACTATTGCTGTTAACGGTATTGGTAACTATGTGGATGAAACGATATGATGATGATGATAAGTGAAAGGACGAACACAATTACAACCAGCTAGAGGCGGACGAACCCGCGATTCTTCGGTCCGAGATCACTACGACACTACGTCTTGGATCTCGGCCACCGGGGCCCACATAAGCTTTTATTGATGAAAACTTCTTTATTTTTCATCCTTGGTCACTTTTGTCTGACGAACATTCAGTTTATGGATATCTGAAAATTATCGTAGAATTATTGTTTTATTATGATTTTTATTATAAAAAAGTCGATCGCGTAAAAACATCGAACATAAACATCGATGTTAAAATATATCGGCTTCAAAAATAGAAGTTAATAAATCGACGATTTTATACAAAAAACCTTATCCCACTTGAGGTTCTTGGCCCGTCGCGATGCGCGCCTGAGGGACTACGCGAGCGGTTCGTTTCACGATTCATGCGCCCCTGACTCGAAGGGCTCAGGAGATCTGCACTGTCCTCGCAGCAATACGCACACGAGCGCATGGGAAAGGAGTCGTTTATTCCCAGAGATGAAACGAGAAGATATTATTGCTAGTGAGCTGTCTGTTTAGACTTTAAATTAATTTCTCACTAGTGGAGAATAAAATATTTATTTTCGAGTCGTCATAAATTTTCCCCATTAAATCCGCGTTATTTTCATTCGAGAGAAAAACTTTAAAAATTTCATGGTGAAGACTTTGATTCAAGTCCAGTAATTTGAAACCTACTTCATTTAATTGGGAAAATTGGCGTTGAACATTTCAAAAAATTATTTTGTCAAATTACATAAGGAAAATAACTTTTAGGGCAAAATAGTGCACATAAGGAAAAAAATGTTCCACATTAGTTTTGGAATGTGAATAATGGATTGTTTAACTGACGTTTCAACGTAGAAAGTTCGCTACTATCAGGGAAAAATTGTGACGAGAACATTTAAGAAAAGTGAATACGAGTACTTAATGACAGATGGGTGATATAGTAAACAATAGTATTTTTCTTTATCGTCTTTTATTTCAAACTTCAAAAATTCTTAATATAATTCGATCGATTGATTAAATCATGTTTCCGAGGCGTCAACAGCCTGTGGTCACTAGTTCCGTATGTGAGTGAATATTTTTATCACAGAGGTGGCATGTTCTCCCCACTGCATGGTGAGATCCGGGGTCGACATACATGTCGGCTTGCATGCTTTTCCACATCCATGTATATCATATCAATGGAGACCGCCCCCGTCGGGAGAAGCTCTGACCTCCAGACTGGACTCTCGAAATGTTAGTGACGCGCATGCAAGTGTGTGTGTGTAAGTAAGGGATCAAGACATGATAAAGAAGAGAGAGGAAAGATCGCGCACGATCCGTTGCCCGTTGGTTACGCACTGCTTCGCCATCGCCTGGTGCTGAAAGGAGAAGCCAAGAAAAACTAACGATCAGAGCAGTCGGTCGCTAGAATTCTTCAGGCTATGGCTGAATTCGACCTAGCTATCTAGTTAGTCGACAATCAGCCGCTCGAAACGTGGGTTCTCTGTCAGAACTACTGCAAATATAATTTCATAATACTCAAAATGATTAGAGATATATTGCATCAAAGAGTCCGCAGGACAAGCTGATAAAAGTTGCTTTAGAAGAGCGTTTTCCAATCTGTTGTTCCTCGTGAAAACCTTCTCAAAGCCTAAATAAATTGGCTAACCCCCTGTAACCGTTGGAAACAGAAAAAATAAGAAAACTGCACTGTTATTAAAATGCATGTTTTTTTAACAATGTGTTACGATTATATCCGCAGGAAATCGGCTTATGATTGTAAGATACAGGAGCATTCATTTCTTACATCGAATTAAGATTCCCATCGCAACATCACATACACTAGTGCATTGCAACTTCGCAAGTGAATAGAATAGTGAAGTGAATATAATAGTTAATTGTGGCCTTTAGACCTTCTTATTGCAAATCAGTGGCACTACAACAGCGCATACATTCTCGCTTTATTTTTAAATATGCAATTTTCGAAAACTAGAGTTCGACGAAAATGAAATCTCCACTATTCTTTAATGTTTTTTCAAAATATTGTACATGACCTTTTTTAAAGAGCTAATTTTTTTAAAATATATTTTGATCAAGGCAAACATCTTTGTCTTCAATGTTATAGTTTTGAAGTTTTTACATTTTGCAATTTTAAAAAATACAGAGTTTGCCGAAGTACCATCAAATTTTTCCATCCTTTGATACATTGAACACTTAAATACAGGAACACTTAAATAAAAAATTAGAGCGGTTTTTGGAAAAAGAGTTTCAAAAAATTAAAAATTGCTATATTTCACATAAAATTACACAAAAACTACTCATATTTTCGAAAAATTGTGCATCGGCTTATTTTAAGATTTGTCTTTGACGAACACATTTTATTAAAAAGAAAATTTAACTTCAATATTGTAGCGTAGAAGACGTCGAAAAATCGTACTTTTGCAATTTTCGGAACATCAGGGATTTCAAACAAAATGAGACCTACCTGCACCATATTTTTAAGCAGTCTTTACGCTATCCGAGGATAAAGTTTACTGAAGAAATTTGGATCCATATATGAACAAAGTTTGAAAATGTTGAGGCTTTGTATAAAGTACCATTCAAAATCAAAATATCCATTTGAAAATATGCGTTAATTTAAAACTATCGAGGAATATTATTTTGGAGAAAATCGTCTCTGAACGGTTTAGGCTATAGCACTGACCGCAGACGGCCGGACGAACAGAGACGTTTGCTGTCAATCGATTTTCGGAATTGCGTACCCACAAAACATGGGTTCTGACTACGCCAGTGATAGAGGAAGTAATTTACTATATACAGGAACAACATTTATCAACTTTTTCGTTACCAGGTCCTGGCAGAAACAGTTTTTCTGTCGAAATTTCGCAGTTTTCCGGAGCACGATTAAAATATTTTTTTCTTCTTACGCAGAAAGGATGAGAAAATAAAAATTCTGTTCAAAAACAAGTAAATTGTTTCTTTCAATATCAACAAAATTATTTTAATACAATAATGGAGGCACGTAGATATATTTCATTTTAGGTGTCTAATAATTCCTAATAATCTTCTGTAGCTAACTTTCATTATAAATCGCTTACATTCGTAAGTTGCAGACCTGTGGTTTAGTCTCGACAATGCAATATGCTGTAATGAAGCTGCCTGAAGGTTTGTCTGAGTAAGAGAGACGGAGGTGGAGATAGGAAACTATCAACTTCGAGTTGAGTTTCTCCTTAGTTGCAGGCGGAATGCACTGCTTCTCTCGCACACTCTACGGACCCTAGGAGCGTGGATGACGCGTTTATGCAAAACTTCTGGTTTCCACATTACACGCAGAGTTAGCTGAACTGTATTACCCTCGAGGGTGGCAAACCTTTCCGCAGGACCGTGAGTTGCATTACGTGGAGATGAGGTAATGTTAAAATTGGTCCGACAAATGTTGCCTGAAGAGACAAGTAATATGTTTTACAAATGAAACGTACCTTATCAGAGCAAAACGTGTAATATTAATCGAAATTGTCTCAACGTATACTGTTCCACTGAGTCACACGCGCACTCAGCAAAATCAATTATTCAGGAAATTCCAGTTCAACTGTGCTTGAAACAAAATATAATGCAATGTCATTTGGCAGTCTCCTGCAAAAATCCATCCCTTTCACCTTCCTTACGTTCCTCCACCCCCTTATTTCTGAACCCGTTGCCTCTTCCTCTGAACCTACTCCCGTTTCTCCCATTCCCACTCACCAATTCATCTACATCTGATGCCCCATCTTCCTCACAACCTGTCACTGCTGGACACACTACAACCTTCGACCACGCACTGAGGTAAAATGGAGTAATATATAGCAACTACAGTCGATGCAGCAGAAAAGCATTCCTGTAGGTACTTGCAAAAATAAACATTCTCCACCATAATGTCTCAATCCTTTCAAAAAACTGAGTTTATCGAGGCAGCTCTACAGAGCGATCTAAATCAAACGGACGTTCTTTGTTTACAGAACATTGGATTCCTAATGAACTTAGCATTTTCCAATTTCAAACTTTACCTCAGGATTTTATTGTAGAGAGAGAGAATCCCTTTAAAGGTCCATGTATGGGGGTTCCTGTATTTACGTTAGAAATAATATTGATTCTATCTCCTTGGCGGAATTAAATGTGTATTCCATTGAAAATATTTTCGAAATTTCTGTTGTACATCTTACTTCACTAAAAGTGATAATACTTTGCATTTACAGACCTCCAACAAAGAGAACTGCAGATTATATTTGTCTTAGAAACCTGAGATAACACTAACAAAGTCAGCAATCGCTCTTTGAATCCATTGTTGTATGCCGAGATTTTAACATTGATTTTCTGGTCGAATCTTGGAGAATGAAAAGGTTCTCAATTTAATTAATTCCTTCAATTTAGACATTACAATTAATATACCTACACGGATCACACAACATTCGATGAAGGCAATTGATCAAATTATAATTAACAAAACTACTACTCGATATGAAGTTGAAACAAAAGATTTAGGATACAGTGACCACGATGCACAAATTCTTACCATTATAAGAAATGCGATCACTGACACAATAAATAATACACGTATGACTAGATTGTTTACTAAAAGTAAAATTAAATTATTCATTGATTACTTGATGTCATGGGAAGCGGTTTATAATACTGTTGATACAAACGACAAATATAATTCTTTTTTTTCAACTCTTTCATTTCATTTTAACACTTGCTTTCCTCTTCAAAAAATAAAAATAAATATTTCACGGAAAAGCAATTCTTGGATAACACAAGGGATTAGGACATCTTGTAAAACAAGCGAATTATTTCTTTCATTTCTTGTGTGTCTTTTTATTTACGAATCAGTGGTTTTTGTAAACAATGACTTGCTTAAGGGCGGAAATATTTTTCAGAAAATGCCGAAGTCTATTACTATAACACTCGACGTAGAAATCATATTCATCAGGTGACAGTATCAACAGCTCATTATAAAAGAGGGGATTATAAAACATTATTAATATTGAGGGGTCCGAAGCTTCAGAGTGCATACCAATGGATTCTGCCCTGATCGCCTGAACTCACATTAAAAAATTCACATACAATACATGTACATTATTTTACAACACTTTGCCAGATGACTTTAAACGATTAAATTCAATAGAAAAGTTTAAATCCCAAGTGAAATCGTTTTTCCTGCATAACTGTTTCTATACGATTAGAGACTATACTGAGCATCACAAGAAAACAGTTTTAACAATGATACATAATGCATTATTTACCATTTGGACTGTATAAATGAGTATAAACAACCTGTAACAACTATTGTAATACAGCTTCCAGGTCTTTTAAACATGACTTAATTATAAAATTTCCTGATCCATTGAGCAAATGCTGAGATGGCCCTTGTTTTGCTTCTGACATAAATGTAACTTCATTTTCTGTGCACGTCTTCTAGAATTCAGTGGGAAATACAATTATTCAAATTATCGTTTCCATGTTGTCGCGGCAGGAAGTAATAAGAGCCAAAATTTATTGCTTATTTATCCTTGAAAATGGATTTTATTACATGGGAGTTTTTTTTTTTTTTTTTTTTTTTTTCTCCCTTGCAAAATTCAAATTTAAAGTAGTATATGACTTAGTGTAGGGATCACAGAATTTTGAAAATGCACACATTCACTTTTCCCCATAGCACGTCATAACGCAGTTTTTTAACTGTTTTTTGACGTAAAATAAATAAATAAATCTGTATTCGTTTATACAAATATCCGCTTGTCGTTTTGATTGTTGTATGTAAAACAATACTGAGAACTACATATCTTAGCAAGTTCCGAGTTTTAAATAAGTTACATTATGCCTAATTTCTCTTATGTAATGTTCGAAATAAAAAATTCCATCTAATATCATTGTAGTGTAGGAATATTCTTAAAAGTGTATGATATTTTTGATTATTACTTAGTAACATTTAATTGATTTATATCAATTGGTGTGCATCTCCACATGGCTACCGTAAGAACTGCACAAAGTAGCTGCTCTTTTGCCTGATCATTAACCCCAGCATGCGACACATACAAACCCACGCGGCGCGGATTACGCGGCGCGCAGTCGGAGAACCTTTGGCTGCGGGCATAAACTAGGTAATCCGCCGGCGCGGCGGCGGTGCGAGGCCGCTCCGCGTGCAGATCGCGACGATCGCCCGCCCGCCCGCGGCCTCCTCACGCCGCGGCCACTAGTCACGCGGCTGGCGCGTGGGAAGCAAAATAGGGATGTGCTGTGTGTTTTGTTTTAATTACTTTGCATAAATAAATTTTATAAGAGCACATGCAAAATGTTCTGATATGTTTTATAATTGATTATTACATTCGTTGAAACAATATATTTTTGGGGTTGATACAATCAAATTGTTAGCGTATGTAGTATGTTCTGTGCATGCCATAATTCACATGTCCCTTTCAGAGTATATCAGTCAGAGTAAGATTTTCAATTAGTGTTTGTTTTTTGTTTAGATTTATAATGTTAACAAAGTAACACTATGTATATTTTACACGAAAGAAAACTAGACGAACTAATATGTATGGCTTTAACATTTCTTCGCATTCCCATTTCTAGGTCTGCGTATTTGGAGTAAAGTTGGGGTGGGGTACGACGGCATCCACGGGGGCGGCTAAGTAAAAAACGTTACTCCGCGACCCCATACGACGCCGCCGCGAGAGATTTGCGGTCGATGCCCAAATTACCAATGTGCTAAATTTTACCTTTTCTCACATTTAGCTACAGACTAGGACTTTGATATTAGAACTGTTAAACACATACTTGATTAATTAAATACACACTACTATAATTATTTCTAACATCGACAATAAATATTCTTGACACAATCAGAGTTGAATAAAAATAAGAGAGCTTAATTCGAAGATTTTGAACGACTCATCACTTACAATTCAAAAACATAAACATTTTCTGTTAACACAAATTCGAGTTTTATACAATTTTAATACAAAAATCAATATTTTCAAATTAATTTGAGATATAATTAATTTGGGATTTTTCATTTCAAAGATTTTTCGACGTGCAGAAATCGTGGTAGAGAAAATATATTCGTAAATGATGAGATTCCTTATTTCAAGTTTAATAAGTCAACATTAAATTTTATGTCATTTAAAAATATTAATATAATAATAAAATAGAGTGAGGGCTTTTGTATATCAGAATTCAAGAGGCTAAGTGCACTATAAATGTATATCTGCAAAGTAGTACTTTATTCATATAAGATTACGAGTAAATGATATGAATGGAAACAGCGTGTTTCCAGCAGAGTTGGCGTTTCACTGAAGTTGGCTGGTGCCCTGACAAACGGGGTTGCAGCTACATCGAATAACGGGAAATGTAATTTCCAAAATTCAGAACACTAATGACATTATAAACGTAAGCAATTCATGTAAATTACTTAAATCTAAGTTACATAAAACTATATTCAAACGTTAATACATAATTATATGCGTCATGTCTGTGTATGTATGTCTCCCGCGACTTGCTTCTTGTAATAGTTTTTGTAATAATTCTGCAATAGTACATGAGTTTTTATAATAATTCTGCATTGAGACAATAATTATCGAATTCATAGAATACAAAAACGAACTAGTTTTCGAAAATACGGTGATGGCACTCCAGCAACAGCAACAACAATAAAATATCTATACACGCGGTGTATTCACAACTCAAAACGAAGGTCCCTACTGTCGGCGGAAGAGATGCACACACGGTGCATAAGAAGAGGGAGAGAAGAGAATGCGGATTTCTTCCATGACAGCCAACTATAAAACAAACTGCACTCTTCAAATGAACATTTTCAATCAACAAACCTAGCACCGAATGAAGATAATTTTGCCAAACGTAAGTAATGTTTTCAATCGTCAAGAACTGACTGATTGTGTTCTTTCAATAACACGTAAAATTCATAAAACTAAGTTGCAGCTAGTGTAAGACAAAAATCGAAAATTATTATTTCCCTCGGACGCCGCCCAGCGCTCGGGGAAAAGATCCCCACCTACTGGCATTTGTTAAGTCGTGGCACTAGCTTTTCGATCGCCTCATCAAAGAATTCTGCCGCCTGAGTATTTAACCAGTTAGTAACACTTTCTTTCAAAATGTCATCCTTTTCAAATCGCTTTCTACCAATACATTCTTTGGGTTTAGAAAAAACATGAAAGTATGATGGTGCCAGGCCAGGGCTGCAGGGGGTATGGTCCAGTAATTCCCATCGAAAGTTGTCCAGTTGAGTCTTTGTCGTTGCTGCATGAGGCCGAGCGTTACCGTGAAGCAGCACGACGCCGCTAGACGAAGTCCCCGCCGCGTTTTGAATAGCGCGCCTAAGCTTGGTTAGTTTCGCAACATCTCTCAGCATTTATGGTCATTCCTCTTGGCAAAAAGTCAATCAGAAAAACGCCTTTCCGATCCCAAAAGACCCTCCCTGGCTATGATTTTCCTGGAGTGTAGTATGCTACCACGTTTCATCACCGGTAACAATATGATTCAAGAACTCATCTCAAGGACTCATCATCTCAAGAACTCATCATCTCAAGAACTCATCATCTCAAGAACTCATCATCTCAAGAACTCACTCTACGTAGCAATCAAAAATGACAAAGAATATGCAAGCGCTTTTTAAGTGTTCTTCTGTCAACATATTTGGCACTCCTCTCGCACACATTTTTTTGTAATGAAGTTTATCGGAAACAATGTAATAAACAACGGATCTTGAAAGTTGTGGAAATTTCTCATGAAGCCCGTCAATCGTAAAGCGCCGGTTTTGGCGTATTTCCGCATCAACTTTTTCAGTGTCAAGTCTTCATCAATGACAGTTGGTTACCGAGATCGTTCATCATGAACATTTGTTCTTCCTTCATTGAAAAGCATTCATTATTTACGCACATTACTGTCATCCAGTACACCTTCACCATAAACTTCAACAAGCTGCCGGTAATTTCGTGGACGAACTTGTTTTCGTTTAAAACCGAGCATACTTAACAATCAGTGGGTTTAATGATTAACATGGCGACAAACAGAGTAGTGTTACGACAGAACTAACAGTGGCTCAACTGACTGCGTAGTTGGGGACTGGGCAAGAGCGGCTGACCTTGAGTAGGTGTGCGTGACTGCCTGCGCGGTTGATTTGCGCAAACGGTTTACTTTAGAAATGACCTTCGTACATCAATATTGTATGTGATACATTGCAATTTCTTGAATGTCATTAAAAGGGAAATATATATTTCAAAATATTATAAGATATTTTGCGATTATAATATGAGTGTTATGCATGAGCATTGGTTTGAGTCAATAAACTAAATATCGAGAACCAAAACATGATATGTTTCTGAACTCAAAAGCCGATTAGCCTTCAAAACGATAGTTTGAATTTCTATTTACTTTCTATTTAAGAGAATACATTTGTAAGTATTTCCTGCTCGCTTCTCAACTTATACACTGCTTGCTCTAGTTTCATTTCTCTAGAGGTCCATAATATTTTCACTATTTTAAACTTCGAATATGAATATTATGAGCAATACAGGAACGATAAAAATCTATGAAAATTATGTTTATTTCTGTTCTACGTTAAATGTATTTTTCTATTGTCATTATAAAGAACAAAGTATCCATTGCAAATATATATTGGAATGACTTTTTTAATTCCACAACATCGTTGCCAGGACGGTAAGTCTTTGTTGAAGAAGAAATAGTGACGTCTGAGAGAGACATTTGTGGCACTAACGTCAACTTGGCTCGAGAGAAATGACGCGCGATGAATTTGTGACGCCAGATCTGTTGTCAGAGCATAGACCCAACTGATGAGTCACACTAGAAGTCCAACGAAAAGATGTTCTTTTTTAAGAAACGAAGGAGGGGTTATAAACAGAGGAAACTGATAAGCGTTGGGAGGCAAATAGGCAGTCGATGTCAGCGTCGGTTTCAAATGGCATTTCTAAATCCAGAGTTACGAGATTCAAAATTCTAGAACATGAGGGCCATTCTACCGGACACACAAAGTCATATTTCTATGTTGAAAGCTCAAATTCTGAGAATTAACATCCTCTATTTCTCAATGTATTTCGAGATCGACAGAGGCAACTCTTAGGAGACTCAAGATTCCTTCATTCCTAAAACAATTTACAATGTAAATTTCAATACATTGCATCTCATGAAACTCATTCAAAACGTCAAAACTTTTTAATGAATACATTTTTACAGATATAAAGAAATAAAATAAATGAAGTAAACCATTTTTTGATATCAAATTAAAGTTTCTATATTTACCAAATAAAAAGACTGGAAACAGCAACGCAATTTTATTGATTCAAGACACCACAGGTAACAGCTTGATTGTACAGTAAGTTAAACTTGTGTCATGGAAGAAATATGAAATGTAAGGTCTTCAGGTTGCAAGCGCCAGCCCGTCGTTGGGTTGGGTCTGGCAATGTGTCTGAATGCGCCACTGCAGCCATGCGAGGCGTTGCGGTCCAGGGCGGTTGGGAAGGACCCCCAAAATTTCGTAGGGCGCAATCGATACGCCGCACCCCCCAAAACCCCCGCCCCGCGCCCCGCCGTTTCCTGCACACGCCCGCGCCCCTCCCGGCGCAACCCCCCTTCCACTGAGGCCTCGGCGCTCTGTCGGACGTCACTCTTCGCGCAAGCGCTGTTTCCAAGAGAACAGGGCAAGGTCACACGCCGAACGGCGTACAATCGTGCCTGGTTTTAACTTTACTATTCCCAATATTAATAATTACCGTAGTTATAAAAGTAAATATTGAAGTTATAATAATATTTTTGAAAAATTTAAAATTTATTAATGATATTAAGTAAGGAACAAATGTCTACATTCTTACATCCCCAGACATGATGTCCATGTTTCCACTCATTCCTATTTACAAGCCATGGATATCTTATTCAAATAAAATTCAAGAATTAAATAAATTCCAAAATTAGAAATGCTGATTACTTTAGACATAGTTTAAATTATATAACATTTAAATTTAATAATAAAATATATGAAGTTGATTGCACACCAATAGAAGTTCACTAGTCAATTTTTTTCATGAGATTGTTTTTAATTTGATATACAGAAAATTTATTGAACAAAGTTACTTTAAAAAAAATGTGAAAAACTTCCCCTAATTATTATTTTTAAATTTTTATTATTTTTATACATTTGGCATTACAAAATATAAATATTGTTTTTAATAATATAAATTTAAAAACAATATACCTTCAAACAAAAACCATTTAATTAACACAAAAGATAAAACTGGAAGAATGGAACTAGAAAATGTCGTTTGTGGCTTTTATATATATATATATATATATATATATATATATATATATATATATATATATATTAATTAGTCAAGTCTTTCAGCCCGGTCACGTCGCAGTCAGTCAGTGCCTTTATCCTTCGGCCAGGGCTCGATGACGTTAGATCCCGGGTTCCTGGCCGTCACCCAACACGAACCCGGAGTCTCGAATGCGTTTAAACCCTTTCGTGACTTCACGGAGCGTAGTAAACGAATTGGCGCCACGGGCTTTGAATTCATACAGATTGCCCTTTGACCTATTTGGGACAAACTGGGGGAAAAATTTAAAAATTACAAGTTAATAAACATGAAAAAACAAATTTTAATCATCCAAATAGGAAAATTCATTGACAAAAATATTTAATTATAATCACAAAATTGATTTCAAACTAAAATATTCTCACAAAGTAACAGAAACACTGAAATAAAATTAAATAAATGTATGAACTCATTAAAGTATTAGTTAACAATATTTATAAGATATTTTGTATGAAATCAAATATTTTCTTTCATCCTGCTCCTTTGTAAAAACCACGATTGTTATATTGAATAAAATAAGGCAAAATATTAAAGCCCACATTCTTAATGTCCTTTATAAATACATGTATATAACATATTTAATTTCATTATTTGAACTTTAGTTTTGGGGGATAACAAATACATTCAAAAACATTGCTAATAAAGTTTGAAAAATGTAAATGCAGTGAAAATATTTAATTTTCTTTCTAAATTCAAAGTACTATAAAGCATCTTGATTTATTTATTTAAGATTAGTCAAGGTTAAAATTTAAGTAGATTATTCGTTAAGTTTGTTTGATACAACTTAATAGAGGGAATAATTCAGATGTCACAGGGAAAAGGAAATTTAAAAGGAAAAAGAGCATTTTATCAAAATTTTAATAAAATATTACTTACCACACAACATTGGGTTTAAAATTTATAACATTTTGAGGCAATTAAATATTTTATTATATATACACACTGTACTAGATAAACACATAAAAAACTATTTTTTAAAAAGAAATTTATTGCAGGAAACATTGACGTCTAAAACTATAACATTCTACTTAGTAATCATATTCAACAGATGACTGCATTAACGTGGCCTAGTAAGAGACAGACAATTTCTGCCTGTCTTCTCGTCGTAGCATTTTTTATATAGCGACCTTTATTATAACGCTTCTTGGCAGTTCACAACCTATAAATAAACAAGCAGAGAGTAGGGGCAGTATATCTATACATAAATTTGGATCAGGATTACTTGTTAGTTTCTTAATATGTTTACATATGCTATGAACAATAAAAAAGATGTTGTTAAGGTTACTATAGTGTTTGAAGATTTTCTTATTCACTTGTCCATATTAATATCGAATTTCATTAGCACCTACAAATTTCACACCTATGACACTAACATTCTAAAATTTTTAAGTCAGAGAGAAAATGGTTTTTTATATACAGCTACTGCACGACAGAACATTTTTGTTTGAGGAAAAATTTAATGCACAAAAAAAGTATAATGTAAGTATTAAGAAATTTATAATTATATTTATCGACTACAATTGTAGTCTTTAAAATACACGAATCGGTTTCTCACTTCGCAACACTAATTCCTGTAACAAACCATACATTTTAAAATCACTTTTTGTAGTTGAGAAAATGTGAAAAACGGGATCTATCATAAATATAACGACAAAAGAAAATTTGGATGTATAAATAATTGATAAAATGTTTAAAACACTCAAAGATGCTTACCTTGTATATTTGGAAGGTGTGAAATCACATGCACAGCGCTCAGCCATTTCCTTCTCAATTCTGATTCTTAACTTTACACGGGAGCGAAAACACTTTCATTTCGGTCCCTGTTGGATAATTTCTTTCAATTTGGAACACAACACGAAAACATTTCGAAACCCCAGTTTCAAAAAACACGGCTTCGCGAACCTAAGCGCAACGAAACCAACGAACACCACGATACGGGGGGAGAATCAGTTTCAAGAATACCGGAAGCCCCACAGAATTTTTCAATATACCTACTCGTTGTGACGTAGCGCCGAGGCCGTGTGGAGAGGGTGCCGCGAAGAGCTCGGCAAACGCCCCGCGTGCACCAGGTCTGGTCGCGACACCCTCGATGCGAGCCGGCGCGGCGCGGCGCGGCACAAACCCTAGCACCGCACTCAGCTTAACCTAAACTCATCCCCACGAAATACCATTTTGCCAACATTATTGGAACTTGTTAACATCTAACCGTTATCTAGATTATTATTCATTATTTAAATGAGATTGTAAATGCGATTTCACCATTTAAGCCTCAAACTGCAAGGAAATTTGTCCCTAACTCTAAATGCTTCAAGCAATTGTATGCAGCCCAGCATGGAGATTACAACGGTCAATCCGCACTGACGACCACGTGAAGATAGAACAAATTGCTGAAACGAAATGATGCTCCAACTTTTATTTGCTGGAATTTAATGACATGTACAGTACTTTATAGTATCGTTCCTCAGGCTGTATCACTTAACCTCTGACATCTTTTAAATATTAGCAACTATTTTTAACTAGCTGATTTAAATGAAACATTAAATGTGAATTCTACATTCATTGATTTTCTTAAATGAATTTAAACCCATGAATGAAACAACATCAACATCAACAAATCATATATATATATATATTATATATATATATATATATATATATATATATTATGTATAACACACACACACACACACACAAGGAGCAGTGATAATTGTGCTCGTGAAAACTGCTCAAGGATTGGTTGTCTCGGTAGCTTAGGGTTAGAGCAGCTTGTGAGCCAGAAGGCCCGGTCTGAATTCCGGTCGGGGTGACTAATTTTCTGAACTAATTTAATTATTAAAATACATTGTTACTCAGTAACATGGTCACAATTTGATAGCTGTGTCTGCGGAACATATTCTCGATCGTTAGTGTATGACAACAAGGTGACAGGTATGGTATATACACACCCTAGTGTGTGTGTGTGTGTGTATGTGTATATATATATATATAATATATATATATATATATACAACACACACTAGGATGGGTCCTGATACTCAGGTAGTCTCTGATACTATCGATAGCGATCGATACTTTGGAAAATTACTCGATACTTTTCGATACTTCATTTTTTATGCCAATCCCCATCTCTTCTGATTTTACAGAATAATTTCAACATTTCTTCTCTCCTATATTTCTCTGTCAACAATAAGGAAGTGTCTGTCTGCGATTCACTTACAGTCGTTGAAATTAGCAACGTTGCAGCTCCGGACGCCGTGTCCGTTGTTTATCGCCTAGCGCCTGTCATCATCTCTTGAGATAGTCCGCAACGCTACACAATTTAGCATTGGGAAACTCTGCTTGCAGGCTCCATGCAATCTAGTAGCGACAGGCACGATAAGCAATGTGCTCGATGACAGCATTTCTTCCGGATACTCATCCTTCTCAGCCCACGTGGTCCATCTGACGGAGCTCGAGTTCAGTTCAGTTTTGACCACTAGGTTAGTGTATTCCATGTACAAATGAGTGAAGTGTGGAATTATTTTGAAGTGGACTCCAAAGATGACAATCGCGCTATTTGTAGAATATGTAAAAATATTTTGCGTGGTGGAAAATCACACAATACTAGTAATTAAAAACAACAAACATGTTACATCGATACACCGGTAGTATTCAGCTCCACCGAACACAAAAGGGCCAAGCAACATCGCTGCACGGGACGTTGGAAACGCCGCAGATCGTACGAGTGAAGTGGTAGAAGTTGATGGCCCATTGCCAGTCCACCAAGATTCTCAAGTTTCAACTAACACTCGTGATTTTTGAACACAAAACAAATTTAAACCAGGAGACAACGTGCCAAAGCAATAATAAGAAAAGTTGCTTACATGTTATGCAAAGATAATCAACCGTTCAGTATTGTTGAAGACAATGGATTCAAGGAATTAATTAAACATTTTGAACCTAGATACACTATGCTCACAAGACAATATTTATGAATCACTATGTCCCCAGTTATTCGAAGAAGTGGAGAACAAGGTCGAGATCAAACCAGGAAGCTGAGAGGGTTGCAATCACCACTGACTTATGGACTTCAACAGCCTGTGATGATTATATGAGTATTACAGTGCATTTCATAGACAAAGATTTTCAACCTCATCTCATCTGCATTGAAGAGTTTTCAAGAAATCAGTCACACAGGAGCAGATATTGCAAATTTTCTTCAAAAAACTTTGAAATTATGGAGTTTGAAGATAAGTTAGTACCGTAATTCACGACAATGCTCGTAATGTAGTAAGAGCAACGATCGAAGGACATTTTCCGCATATTTCTGTTTAGCTCATACTTTGCAACTGTCGAAAGAGGAACTGTTGAGCAATACTAAAATTCAGAAAATTACTGCTTTGTGCCGGAAACTTGGGGGGAGTTTCAAACATTCCTCAAAACCAAAAGTGCTGAAAGCGGCCCAGAAACATTTTCTGTACCCACATCGTTTAATCCAAGACGAGCCGACGCGAGGGAACCAACCTCCACATGCTCCAAATACTTCAGGAACAGAAGAAGGCTATTGTTTATGCTTCTGCCGATTTAAAAATTGCCAGTTCATATCTCAACTAAGAGAGAACTTATTGATCAACCATTAAGACTTAAATATTTTGACCAAGCAACATTAACGGCCAGTCTGTCTAATGTGTCAGCATCTGAAGTTATTCCTATTGTAAATAGTATAATTTGTGAACTAGAAAGCGAAATGAAGTGATGCACGACTTGCTGCTGCGAGAAAGACTATGCTGGAATCTTTAAAAGAGATTCAAAGATATAGAACTTAATAAATATGTTCCATTGCTTCATTGTTGATCCTAGACTCAAAGGTCGAGTATTCCGAGAGTGCTACGTTCGAGACTGCCCTGAAAGAGATTATTGATCTTGTCAGCAGGGACCAGTTCAAAGAAAAATTTCTGATTTCAATTTTAAATTTTTAAAAGACCTATTTCTTCATCACGATTTCAATCTGATATTTCAATAGTTTAAAACATTAAAGTCACTTGTATAATTCAATAATCATTTTCAGTATCTGCAAGATTAATTTCAAATTAAAGACATGCATTTATCATTCAAAATTTTAATACATTTATTTTATAGGCATCCTCAACTACTGAATTCCCGAATAGGAATATTTTAAAGAGAGACCACGAAACATCATGCTGTGTACACGAAACCCCAACTCAAGAGGATGAATTAAATGTGTATTTAAGGAGGACTTGCTTCTCCTGATGCAAATGTACAACTTACTGGAAAACAAAGTGACTTCTCCTCAATTTAAGAAAAGTGTTGTTCGATACTTGTGCATTCCACCAGTACAATGTTTTCGGAGAGACTTTTAGTACATCTGATTGATAAAGGACAAGAAAGGAATAGAATGGACCCAGAAAGAGTTAGAATATTAGTTTTCCTTAATAAGAATCTTTAAAATTTTAAAATGTATGTTCACCTCAATAGTTTTAAATATTAAAATAGTAAATCCATGTATGTAAGAAGAACAAAATATATCCTTCAATTCTGATTAAACCATTTTTGTTTTGGGGTCTTAAAAGTAGTATGGTACGAATACAAAACTTTCAGACAGAACGTACGAGTATCGAGAAAATCTGGATCGACCCATCACTACTATATATAAACACACACACACAGATATATATATATATATATATATATATATATATATATATATATATAATACATACATACATATATAACACACACATAATACAGAGAGACCATTGAGACGAAGAAACAGACATATGGAAGGTTTTGCAGTGTGCCTGTTTTTGATCAGATACACAAAACTTGGATTTTGGTAAAACAACGTATAAGAAATAATTTTCTAGGTATATTATAATGAAGATTGAAACATCATACACTTTTTACTAATGCCCAACAATAATGAATTTTCCAATTGAAATATCGCTGGTTTTGCCACAGCACTAATTACGCCCAACTACGTACGAAGTATGCGCACCTTTTTTAAATCTTTACTTTTTTATGAATCACTATCATGTTCATTTTTCATTCCTAATTGATTTTGGGTAAGATTAAAAACAATCTTAACTAAGAAGTAAAATATATTATCTTTTTCATATACAATTTTGTCATAAATTTACCAAATTCATCTGTTACTGCAACATGATTGAATGATTTTATTTTTCGTTCTTTGATTTACAAGATGTTCTGTTTGTATTGGAACAGATACATATTTCTAACAAAGGAATCAAAAAAAACACTTTGTTAGAAAACCCAAATACATCAAGAAAAATTCTTTGGGAAAAAATTGTAAAGATGTTACGACCTTATAATTAAAAGTTTTTTTAATATTAAATATTGCGTAAGTTCAAATTTACTCTGCAACAGTGAGGGCAACAAAACCCAAAAGGGGCTCGTCAGGATATTTGCTCATGTACCCTTGCACACTCGAGCAGCGTCTTCGAGGAAAGAGTCGTTGGTGCTTTCGCCAAGATTAACAGGAAGGATTTGCGTCCATCAAGCTCGTACAAATGACCATCTTGTGTACAAATGTAATGAAGTGATATTTCACTTCTTCGGTTGGAGCAGTCTGACCGTCCAACGCCGCCTCTTTATGAGCACTAATGATCCCTTCAGCTTTCTAATGATTTGCCCTTTCATCCGGGTTCAGATTTTCGTTGCATCAATGAATTTCTTGAGATGCCCCTCTGAAGATCAATTTTGTCGAGATTATTGGCAACACTATGAACCAATGCAATGGTTCCACAAGCGTTGGGCTCATTTGCTTCATGTAGAATATTTTCAGTAACAATTTGACCCTTCTTTTATTTCATCCTCTTGTTTGGCGTTGTCTCAGTATATTTATCGAGAAAGGAAAGAGCAAGACAATAGAGAGAACGGTTTGGCACAGTGGCAAGTAATTCTGGATCTAACCACACACATCAACAATATGATACTTATTTGGCATTCCCAGTTTGTATAAAATTTGTTCATAACATCAGGATTAGATTCCAAAGGTATCACTGTCATTTTTGCTCAACACCAATAGCAACTTTTATAAATGCAAAATAGTTGCAGCAACTTCCTGAACTACTCTTGTAAGTTACAAGTCAGCTAACGCTGCAGCGTTGTGGATATTACCTTTTGGTCTATTACTGCACTCCAATTTTCAGAATCAAGTGAGGTATCGTAATGATAATCTTCTTTGGTGATTTATGTAAAGAATAGGAGGGCCACTTCGAGCGCTGGAAATCATAAGCAATGAAAATCTGGTTGTTGATGTTCCTAACATAACGAATAACTATAGCATTTGTTTCTTGAGGTTACCAGGAGGCACAAAACAACGATAAAGAGTATAGCTGAATAAGGTGATGAAAAACTGCCTCCAAACTGAATCGATAATCGTGATGCTCATATGAAAGAGTATAACAAATTACGTAGATTCATAAAAAAGCAGCCTCCTAGGACACTTTCTTGCAGAGATACAACGTGAAACGTGTTTTATGTTTTACTTTTTCTCAGCTTCTATTGTATGTATCAGGCTGGAAAAAATGGATAGACGGGTTAAAATAGTTGAATTTTAAGGTATTTTTAAAAATTTGACGCGACGTAAGACGAAATAAATTAGAATCTGTAAATTTGAAACGCCCATTTAGACAATATTTATAAATGTCGAAAGAAAGCAGGGGAAATGTTCCGATAACAGTATGTAACTTAAGGTGAAATAACTTGCATGTGAATGTTAAAAAATGTAATCTTCCAACGTCAATTTTGTTGGATCCTTGCGTCCTTGCATCCTTGCGTCCTTGCGATCCTTGTGTCCTTGCATCCTCCAGATGGAGGATGGCCATGCTGAAGTCCCAAGGCATCTGCCGATGCTACAAATTCACATTTACAGTGTTTATTCATCCAAAAGTAGAAACTTTAATTATTTCCAAATTTTTTATAATATTTGAGTTATGTTACAAATGAATTTGTTCCATTTTTGTAACTTAACACAAAATTATAGTCACAATTTCATTTTGTAATATACTAGATATAAAGTATAAACGAAGATTGTATTCTTTGTGTATTTTCATCCTCTCCTCTAAGGTAGACCCTGGTTGGTGTCACTGAGAATTTTACCAGAGGTAGTTTTGTGCCTCACGAACGGAAGTGTTAGTCTTGAGTGCATTTTTTAAAGTTATTTATTTAAGGTCACTATAAACCGTACTTTGCTTTACTTTTCAAGAAATGAGATTTTTAGGATCTAATGAATCTTATGGTAAAATAACTTAATCAACTCAAAAATATGTATTTACTCACTTAATTTAAATGTATAATTTCTACAGTTATCAAAAACAATTATTAAATGGCGTTATTAAACAGGTGTGTGAAAAGAATAGCTTCACATAATATATTTTCAAGTATATTTTATTTTAAGAGTAGCTTTGCTGTCAGGGTATTGTTTTCAGATCTTCCACACACTGGTGTATAAATTGTTTTCGCTCTTCATCCACTGTTAAGAGTTCATTAAATCCTGCATCAATTTCACCCTCTTCTGCTACATCATTGACAACATTCAGATTCCGGAACGATCTATTCGTTTAAATAAGAATCATGGAAAAATCCCAGATGATTTAGGAAGCTAATATCAACATCCAATCATTACTAAGTTTAAAACTTCTATGGAAATGAAATCCTCATTGTTTTTTGAAAACAAATACAACAATTATATTTTAATATTATATCCAAATTTGAATGACTTAATTTGCAAATATTTATTAGAACACACTGTTGAACATTTTATAAATAATAAACTTGACGGTATTATGAATCAAAAAAGTGTAATGAAAGTATTATAAATAAATAAAAATAATGCCATTATATAAAATCTTACCTAAGAGGAGAAGTTCATTAGGATGAATAATCATATTTTAGAGAAAATATTCTCCGTTTCAAATTTTCTACGGTGCTTTTTTGAATGTAATACTAACATTTTTATCAAAATTAAAATACATGTATTTTCATTAAATACCATAGATGATTGCAAACTTTTTTAAAGCATTTGACGAAATTCTTATTGTTTTATATTTTTTCAAATTTTTAAACATTAAATCTTTAAATGGAGCTCTACTGCTGATGAACTTTCCAACCCAGCTTTATATTGTAACGTCATAGCATTGCACTAGTCGTCGGACCGCACAAGGCGCGGCCGGGGCGTGGAGGGGTGGTCCAGGGTCGGGCTGGCGGTGCAACCGGAGCGGTCGTTTCGGGGTGTGCCGGCGGGGCGTGTCTGGGAACATCTGGGGTCAGCTAGCGCAGAATGATGTGTGAGGACAGATCGTCCGCAACTGGTCGGCGGGCTCCATTGTGCGACTGGCCCAAAACCTGTAATGAGGTGACGCGGTCCGCGGATCTTCAGCGTGGAGGTCTGTCACGGACTCTCGCTGGACGCCGGTGGAGTGTTGCGATTGGCATTGAGTTTGGGCCGAATCGCGGTGCGGAGGCACTTGTTGATCCGTGAGGGGTGGTCGCAGGTGTGCGAGGGCGGCTACAGAGATGCCGGGAGCGGTGCTACAGGTTAGCACGCTGGTCAAGCGAGGCGGCGCCTCGGAATCGTAGTGCTGTAGAGTGCAGCGGTAGTTTCCGCCGCGACAACATGGAAACGATAATTTGAATAATTGTATTTCCCACTGAATTCTAGAAGACGTCACAGAAAATGAAGTTACATTTATGTCCAGAAGCAAAAACAAGGGCCATCTCAGCATTTGCTCAATGGATCAGGGAAACTGACGAAAAACCTGATCGAGATGGGGTCATTGACCGAAGCTGTAGTACAATAGTTCTTACAGGTTGTTTATACTCATTTATACAGTCCAAATGGTAAATAATGCATTATGTATCATTGTTAAAATTAATGTTACTTTTCTTAGAAGCTCAGTATAGTCTCTAATTGTATAGAAACAGTTATGCAGCAGAAACGATTTCACTTGGGATTTAAACTTTCTATTGAATTTAATCGTTTAATGTCATCTGGCAAAGTGTTGTAAAATAATGTACATGTATTGTATGTGAATTTTTGTAATGAGCTGTTGATACTGTCACTGATGAATATGATTTCTACGTCGAGTGTTATAGTAATAGATTCGGCATTTTTCTGAAAATATATTCCTGCCCTTGAGCAAGTCATTTTTACAAAAATCACTGATTCGTAAATAAAAGACACGGTAATGGTAGAATTCTAGATTAATGAAGAGAGGCTTACATGAATCACGGGTGGATTTGGTTATTCGTACAATTGTTTTTGTAATCTAAAAGTCTGGGAGCTATAAGATGTATTTCCCAGAATATTATGCCATATCTCAGGCGGGAATGAACATTCATGAAATATACACAACGAGCAATTGATGCGATACCGACAGGTATCCTTCAGCTTTAACTCGCAGAAGTAAAGCATGTAGCAATTACAACCCCAATGAACAGGCAAAATAACTAGGTTCATTTTCTTAAATAATTCTTTAATCTTAGTAGACTTCTTCTACAAAAATCTTCCCGATATCTTTGGATCGTATTTCGATTGATTGCTAGTTTATCTACGTCATAGAGACTAAGCTACGGTTCGAGAATAAAACGGCATTTCTAGATAATGTGGCATCGATTAAGCATTGTCATCAAGATTTCATTTAAAAATCATTTGCTGCCATATTTTTCAGTATCAACATTTATCATTCCTAATCTCATCTGTTCATTTATGTTTTCAAGAGAAGTATGGTTAAAGTCTGATGAAGGCCCAGATTGATCATAAATATCTTCAACACCAGACGAATCTTCGAAGAATCTACACAATATGAGTAATATCAGAAGTAAATTGAGCCTTAGCCCGTCTGTTCTCATTTTCTTTATCTCAAATGCCTCTTTTTCACGCTTTGCTAGCTTCCATGTCGACTTCCAATATATCCCTTCGCCCTGACTCTCTTTGTCAATGTAAGAATGTTTTAGTTCTTCAATGTTTATAATTTCTAAATCATTCGATTGAGCAATATCAAATAAATTATTTAAATCTAAAATAAACTTAGTTCATGTTTTCTCCGTTGCCGGACGAATGATTAGAATTTTATGAAGATTGCGCCAGTGAGAGAACATCTTATAATTTTATTCTACACATTGAGGAGTTGCTCTTGTAGGAATCCTGGCCTTCTCCCTAAAAATGAGGCATTCTCGCACTATTAAATTTGCACTTTCACGCAGGGGCAGTTTTACCTCACGTAAAAATAGCACAGAGAGTTCTTGCCGGTTTGATGGAACCTTCCTGCCAGTAATTTGCGACACTCACGCCAATTAAATAAATGTTTCGATCGCCATGTCTCAAATTACACTGCAGTTCAGTCGGACAGCCTCTAGACTGACCGTGAGCTGCAGGGCGGAGCGAAACGTGAATGAACGAGTGATATCGTACACCGGCGTATAGCTCGCGCAAGTTATCTTGATACACGAGCTTCCTAGTCATCACCCAACGCTGAATAGCACGGCCCGTTGAGATACTTAGTTCGACTCGGAACGGCACGTATCAATTTACAGTGCTGACAACAACCGCCTCGTACTTCCAAAACAATTGTCGCATTTCTGTGGAGCTGGCGCGTCCAAGTTCATGCCCACATTTGGTACGTCCTTTGCCGTGACGTAGACACAACCTCCTTCTCCGCCCCGCTGTGGAATATCAGAAAGCGTGTGTCGTAGTACTTCCCACTTCAGCAGCGATGAGGCACGGGTTACCAACCTCTGATTTAAACAGATGAGACCTTAAATTCTTCCTCGCAATAAAGGAAAAAGTGGGGAAGACCTGAAATCAAAACATCAAAAATAAGGGCCATATATATATATATATATATATATATATATATATATATATTATAGGAATAATTTGAGAATTTATAATGGAGCTGTAAGGGTGTAATTCTGGGTAATCAGAAGTTTCTTTACTATTATCTAGGAGGTTGATGGCTAGAGGATCTGAGTGAGTTTCAGACGCTGAAGATAGCTTGAGCTGCTTGTTTCGATTCTTTCAAAGCAGATTAACGTATTATTTAACACTTCCCATCTGCCTTTTTAAAGGAAGATTTGGTATAGGTCTTTAGTCTTATTTGGAACGATTCAAGGCGTTGTCATAGCTAACAATACTGTTTACTTGAATAAGAGCAGCTTTCTGATGGCTTACCATCAGTTTTCTGATACAAGAAAATATAAACAAAACATTTGAATTAACACAGTACAAAAAGTAAATGGTTATATATTACATAATTTTAAAATATCTTAAGAAATGAAAGAGGAAGAATTAAAGAAAGAAGGTGAAGAGTTAGATCGTTTAGTAATATAATAATTTGTAAATCTGAGCAAGAAAGTGAATGAAATGAAGTCACTATAATATATAAGGTCGTCCCACTATAATATAGAATAAGCATAATATTTCAGTGTGTTCGTCAGTACTGCAAGAATCTAATGGGATCGTATTCTGACCGTGAATGCAGATGTCGCATACCATAGGGGTGGAGGGGTGACGAGCGGTCAACCTGCACGTCTGGGCACCACACCAGCAAGTGAGAGGCCCGCTGCTGGCCCTGCCTGATCTCGTGGATAGCCAAAAGGCCCTTTAGGCGAGCCTCGGGGAACATGCAGCCCGTATGAACAGAATATCTGCGTCTGCGGGCAACACGTTCTGCGCATGCGTTGGTCTCCGAAAGGCCAGAGCCTTCGTTCTCTCTCGTGCGTTAAGCTCTGCAATTGAACGGGAAGTATAAGATGACAAACCTACAAAGCCAGATGAATCATGCGATTGTTCATTAGAAAATTATCAATAAATACATTATAAAGTATTTTTTAATGAAAAGCATTTATTGCTTTTTATAAAATATTTGGGTATGTCGCCTTGAAGCCCAATAGGAAGCTACACCACTAGTCCTAGTAGCCAATATAGTATTTTCATTTGCAAATGAAGATGCTTCTTCTTGGTTAGTATGTGGGATTTCTAGTAAACCTTTGTCAAGATGTATTCCTTAATTTCTCACATTTCAACTTGCAAAATTGGTTTATTATTAATATTTATATTGGGGCATTTTGTCTTCTCTACGTGAAAGTAATGTGAGCTGACTTGTTTTCTTTAATTTTTATTTTAATTTATCTGCCCATTCTTCGATCAACACTAGATGCTCTTGTAGTTTTCTTGATGCTTCAATTGGTCATTGTCCGTGGCTAATGTGTCGTTTCATCTGTAAATGTAGCTCTTGTAGTTGTTTCACTTTCCAGTATATCTGTCGTAAAGCTGGTATAAGACTGGCAGAGTACATGGCCTTGGGGTACTAGGATTAGATTGAAAAGAAATTGATAATTCTTTTTTTAATTTTTAAAATGTATTTAGTCAAAAACAGTCAAAACTGTATGTGACGTATGGGGAGAAAACTATCTGCGCACGCTTTCAAGAGTTTCAGAATCCTTCCCAACAATTTAACTATTATAGTTGAAAGATGAATAATAATAATAATAACAACAACAATAACTGACATTAAGACTTACAACGGAAAATGAGAGTTTTAATGACGAAAGCACGCATGCACCAAAATCTGCAATCGAACTCCGAATCTGCAATAACACTCCGAAAACATAGGTGGAAGAGGACTCGCAGACATTGGAAACCAACTTTGTCGGCAAGTGAAGAGGCAGAGAATGTATTTCCACTCTGGGCAAATACATCAAAACGCATAAATCAGTTTGTGAAGCAGGTGTCTATACCCGATAGAGTTGTCGAGACAGGATGTTGCGGACTTCTGGCAATGACGGCCAAAAGAGAGATTTATGATGGCTAAAGCTCTTCATGGAAGATCATCCACATGAGATGAGCTAAGAACATGTCGATTTGAAAGCATCGAACTACTGGCTTATATCAGGACAGATCTTTCCAGAAACTGAAGGGTTTATGTTGGCTATTCAGGATCAAGTTATTCCAACGCGTAACTATTTGAAGCAAATTGTTAGAGATAGCAATGCAGAATGAGTTATGTCGTTATGGTTGTCCAACAGTGCAATCAATTCATCATGTTACCTCGGGTTGTACACTTGGTAGGCACCGAGTATAAACAGCGACATGATTCGGTGGCCAAAATTTTACATCAAGCGTTGGCTCAGAAATGTCGTCTTCTGACTGAAAATAAGGTACCATACTTGAAGTACCAACCTATGAGTGTTCTGGAGAACGAAGAGGGCTTGTATTGGGATAGAACTATCTTAACAGACCGACAGTGATTCACAACAGACCGGATTTGGTGTGATTAACAAGTGAGAAACATGTCATGCTTATTGATGTTTCTGTCCCAAATACTGGCAATATCAAAGCAAACACTGAAAAAATCAGTAAATATAAATCTTGTTGAACCTTGAGAAACAGTGGAATATGAGAAGAGTCAACATATCCGATAATTGTTTCAAGCACCGGAGTCATTCCTAGGGTTCATGGGGCCTTAAGCAACTGGGTTTGAATGAAGATCTGTACAAACCCATGCAGAAGGCAGTTGTTATTTCAAAACAAGGATAGTGCGGAAATTCATGAAACAATGTATTATAAATTCCTTTAAAAACAGATGTATTGTGCTTTGATTCTGTATATCTGTGCAATCATTCAAATGCAAGCAATAAGATGAGAAAATAAAACAAAACAACAAACAATAATAATACATAAATAATAATAATAATAATAATAATAATACATTTAAAATGCGAGAGATTAACATGTCAAAAACTAGATATTTTCGCTGCCAAATTATAGAAAACTTATTTTTAACGGTAAAGGAACGAACAGATTTGATTTTTCTGATTGTTAACATATAGAAACTCACCCTAAGCTCCACTACCACTACAAGCAAAGGAAAGTTCAACAAACGTGCGCATAGTGAAGCTACATTTACGTCCAGCAGCAAATCAAGGGGCCATCTCAGCATTTGCTCAATGGATCAGGGAAACTGGACAAAACCTCGATCGAGATGGGGGTCATTGACCCGGAAGCTGAAGTTTTGATATTTAATTTGGAATGTTCGGTGGGAGAGCTAAGATCTGAAGATATTGAGATATGGACACGTTAGGGAGTGTGTGATTTTATGGAGAAGGTCATCCTGCCAAACTTTATCGAAAGCTTGAGTGACGTCTAAACACACTGCTGAGCAGTATTGTTTTTCTTGGAATGTTTTCTCATGAAGTTGATAATTATGTTAATTTGTTCAATAGTAAAATGTTGCTCCTGAAGCCAAATTGGTGATCTGGTATTAGGCCACTTGTTGTCGGGCAAGGTCGTAACTATTAAGGAGAAGATTTTCGTACACTTTGAACAGAATTGAAGAATGCTTATGGGTCGATACGATGAGGGTTCATTCGGAGGTTAACTTGACTGTAAAAAGACATTAATCTGTGCTACTTTCCATTGCGCTGGATAATTTCGGTACGTAGAATAATGTTGAAGAGACCAGTGATAAATTCTGTTCCTTATGAGGCATTTTTCAGTAGTGACCCGGGATGAGATCAAAACCTGAGCCTTCTTGATAGGCAATCCTTTAAACTTTCAATACATCTTTATAGATAAAATATTTTATAGGAAATACTATTTGTGTAGTTTATTCTAAGTATTCTTGAATTTCGCCCCCCGAGTTAAAGATTTTAGTGAATGTTTTAAAAAAAATTTCAGTGAAGTTTTTTGCAAATAAAAATTGGGGGTGAGTTTTACTAGGTCGTTTGGATTCTTGTGGCCTTAAATAAAGTCTTCAGAGGCTTGAGTTGTAGAAGAGATTGGTAATGTAATCTACTAATGTTTTGAAATCTACTTTATTAAAGTTTTAAGTAGACTGGATAATTGCCTGGTAGTTCTATTGTAGTTGGTTCTATCAGCTGGGATCTTGTCATGTCATATTTTTCTAAGTTTTTTCCTGAATTTATTTCAGAATAAGAAAGGGTAATTTTATATAATATAAAATTAGAAGTGTTTGATCGCTTACGACTATGTAGCTGCAGAGCGATTTAAAAAAAAATTAAAAAAAAATAAAGGATAATTATCTAGCTTTAGGAGGAGCGTGCCGCGCTGCTTTTTTTATGCTTTCAGTTATAATCTCAGTAGCTTCATCGACGTCATCTTCGATGCGGCATGCTTGTAAAGGTGGATACCAGTTACGGTGCATATTCCAATCTGTGTGTTTTTTACTAGTGCTAATGGGGCAGTGCAAAAAAATTTTATTTTTAACTGTTATTTTGATGGGCGAGTGATCTGATGACAGTTAACAGGAAGATTCCCGTAGACAAGAAACCTGATGAAATGCCTTTAGTTACAAAGATGTCAATTACATCTGGTATTTTGTTTATGCCAGTTGGCCAATAAGTTGGTTCCCGGTAGAGATGGTTAGTGGTCGCAACGACGTTACAACTTTTTTTCGCGACCTCTCGCAGTAATGAGTCTCGATCCCCAAAGCACGTGATTGCCATTTAAGTCCCCTTCGCATACAAAACGAGTGCCAAGGCTATTGAAAATATTTCAAATCGTGCCTTATCTATATTGAACTGAGGACAATATATAACGCTTACTCTGAATGGTCCTTGAAAATCGTCTATTGTTATTGTAGTTGCTTGAATGTCTTTTGCATTGAAACGCACATTCTTCATGGTGATTGATTTTTGGTTTAATCAGTTTTGCTGTACCTCGCATGCTTTGCCATCTGGATGTTTTGTGTCATATTGTGCAGAGTTTTGCAATTTAAAATAGTTCTTCTCTGTGAATGATTTTCCCGAGATCCAGAGAATATAATTTTGTTTCTTGAAGAAATATTTCGACTTTTCGGCGATGTTGCAGTCTATTAACATTCCAGGCTGCTATTCAAAAGGATTTGGGAAAAAATTTGGTTTCCAATGTCGATACTGTTAAAAGTGCATTTATCTGTTGACTTTGTTGCATTAGAACATTTTCAAATCGTTGAAAGCATTGTTGGTTAATGTTAAGAATGGAGTAGTGTCATAATGTGGTTGATGTTCGGCATGCTTTTGTTGTACAATATCAGCATACGTTCTTCATTTACTTGGGAGCTTCTGTTTAGAATTTGAAGATTAATTATTGAATTGTCATGGGTTCGTGGGTATATCGCCATTTGCTTTTGGGAAAACTCTTCTCTCCAATTGAGTTATTGCCCTTCTTTTTGAGAATTCCCGGTAAACTCGACAGACTTTGTAGTTTGTTTAGTAATTCGCTTCACACAAAGCGTATTTTGGCAGGATTTCTCTTGTTTTTCACATCAATCAGGTGCATGTTCTTCGCGGCATTTAACACACATGGATAGGCACAGTAGATTCGGGATGTTCATGGTTTTGGCAATTTTACACTGTACACCACGCATTCTCACTTCATGCTGGTGATTCAATTGTCAACAAAACTAAAGTCTGTTAATCTTAAATATTCTTTATTATTCGCGTTTGGTTCAAGGTCTATAAAAATGAAGGCATTGGTAACTTTATTAAACCTATAGCGAACATTCATATGTTTCTCACTTTATGTCCCTTTCCGAAAGCGCTTTAATATCTTTCACATCAACAGTATGATGTATGTGACGAAAAACCACTTATTTGCTCGTTCTTGTTTTAATTGGTACGTATAATAAACACGCTTTCCACTAGATAGATGTTTTACTATGTTTCTAATGTACACTGAGGTTTTTGGTAATATTTTAATTTGATCATTTGTCATTTATTTAATATCCAAGTCTTCTGTTTTACAACTTCTTCCATAAATTTTATCATAGCTGGTACTCAATACATTGGGAACAAAGATGAGTGGGAAATATGATTTTCTTGGAACTTCTTCATTGTTTTTCGGTACATCTTCTGAACAGAGTTCACTGAATTGATTCTGGAGGAATTGTAACGTAATTTTTATTATTGTCGCTAGATGCTGTCTTCGCCTTACCCTTCTAACTTCAGGATCAGATCCTCTGTGCGACCTCTTCAACGAGCTGGCTTGTTAGCTTTTTCATGGCATTTGTGTTAACCACTGGGTTCGATGAGGCTTCACTCATGTTGTGGTCGCTACTTCTGATGATCTCATGATAGCATTGTATTGGTTTGTAGTCGTCTACATAATATCCGCAGCACTCTTCACACGAAACGTGCCGTGACTTCACACGAAAACACTTAGTTAATTGTTTTTCCATGCACTCTTTTCATGCATGAAAGATGTAAACGAAAATTCACCATTGCCTACCACTCTCAAAACCTTCGACTGCGCATGCCCGAACGTGGCCTCCTCCAATGCTCCTAATATTTCCCCGCCGGCCTGCGATCTTTGTCACAACATAGCTCTCCTCTGTCCGTCTCTCGTGGGTCGCGTGGTAATTCAACACTGAGTTTGGTGATAAACTGATGAGTGAGAAGGATCAGACGAAAGGCAGTTTTCGTGTTTCTACAGTAGTGTCCAAACGTTCACAGAAAATAAGCCGTCTTTGGAGAGTTTCCCCAAAACCCTGTTTGACTGTGGCTAGTGAGCAGACAGTGTCCTTTACACAGTAGCTGCTGTTATTCACAAAAACCCAATTATTTCAAATAATTCAAAGTATATCCACTGAAAACGATAGGTCGTTGATCGAATAATCATTGAACATGGCCCACATTCCCCCGGTCTTCCACCGTACCATCCAGATCTAAATCCAATAGAACTTGTTTGCGGATTTATAAAAGGGCGAGGCAGCAGCAAACAATTGGGCATCCTTAAAAGAAAAGGAAACGTTTTGCAGAGAAGGTTCGCACAATACGATGTATTCATTTCTTTGACACTCCTGGGGGTGCGAGTTCTCTTTGACGTAGAGGGTAGTGATGACGAGGGCGGTCAGCGCGATCCGCGTCTCGCAGTCGCCTTTCCTTCGCCACGCGCTTCTTTATCGCCGGGGAGGGGAAATCTGAGATGCGGCAGAGTGGGGGCAGCTTCCGAGACTACCAAAGGTATCCGCCATGATGGTTTTTTGGGGCGGTTCAACCATAGAAGACTAGACGGCTTGGGGTGTAAAAAGAAGGTGTAAAACTTCGAAAGTGCAAATACTATGAAGTCAGGGGAAAATGTTTTTTGAACTATTTACTATTAGGAGAAAAAATATTTTTGAATGGGTCACGTGATATTTCAATTTTTTCTCAAGTTTGTCCAAAATGCTTAGAAATTTGACAATTTTTGATATAAAAACTAGGTCAAAGGTCAAACATATGCACTAAATGATGCGTCTAGCTTTTACATCACATTGAACAAGTAAAAAAAATTTGATCAATCAAGGATATGCTTTTTTACAATTTCACGTATAATTACCCATAAATTCACTATGGTATATACGCTAGTCTTAACATATTTTCATATACTCTTGATAACATAACCTATTTCTTGTTACATCCACCCAGTAAAAGTTCTGCAGTAGCCTACCTTAAATATTTATTCAGTATTTTCATACATTCAATTTTAGTAGGGAATTTTTTTTTCATTGTTTAGTTTTTCATGATAAGAAGATTTTCAAACAGTAGTAAAAATAAGATAAACTACTAAATATTGTTGGTTCAAAAACGAAAGATGAAGGAGATGAAACGAGTTTCAGATCAAAACAATTTGCGATCATTAGCCATTTGATCATGTTATTTATTTAGTTTCATGTCCCATTCAGAAAAGAATGTTATTTCACAATGGAAACCGGGTCTTTCCCGATTCTTCCAAATTAAAGAAAGCATAAATTCAAATAAGGTCTTAGTTTACTTACTCAATATTCTCATTTATATGAAAGTGTATTTAAATGTTATTGTGGACTTGTGTTTACCTGAGCCATTTCCGGGCAGAGCATCCTGTTTAGATGTTAGATTCCCAACTTGGCAGGCCAGAGAACAGGCAGCGTCGAGGCATCACGTCTGGGCTCCTCTGCGGTGGCGGATTGGGTTAAAGAAGCATGACGACGCCGCGGGCGATGACGTGTTCGGCTGCAATATAAATACGAGTATAAAGTTTAGAAATATATATTTTACAGGACTAGAAATATGTTTCAGAGATTCAGTGTGAGTGCTGTTCATGCCTGCTCCTAGAGAGTTTGGGGTTTAATCTGTAAACGCTGGGATTAAAATTGACTTATACCATTGCAAATGGATGAAACCAGTTTTTTCAATTTCAAAAGGGAATCCATTTAAAACCGTCATTATTTCCTGGTCCTGTGGAAAAGTGTCGTTTTCGATCTTGATGTCTCACTTTATCTTTTCTTTGTTGCTTTGACCCCAAAGACACTATTTTTACATTTTGCTGCCACATCACAATGAAATTGTAATGTACTCTGAGTGTTTCATTGTGTCCCATGTTTTAACAGCAACATTCACAACTATCTTTCTGTAATGCATAGCTTTTTCCCTTTATACATCCGACTGTGTTGTTTCTTTTTAAATGCACAGAATTAGTTTTATTATTTTCGTTCATTCTAATCCACTAGTTGGTTGGTTGATTGGAATTCCGGGCGCGTCAACAGCGGTCATATCTGCGATATTGTATCAGCGGCACTTCACCTGATTCATCATTTTCCTTTTCCCTGGATTGATTTTTCGTGTTTCCGGGGGGTCAACTGCTTCGCCATTAGTCCCGTTAGTGACGTGTTTTTTCGAGAGATGGCGGTGGATCTTCCCGCTGGATGGCGAGATCCGGCGCCGATCTACCGTCGGCTAGTGGGGTTTCCTCAACCACCAGCGGGTCACCGCCCCAGTCGGGACAAGCTCTGCCCCCGACCGATCTCCCGGATATGGTTAGTTAGTGTGTGTGTAAGGGGAGAGGATAGGGCAATGAAGAGGAAGGACAGATCGCGCGCGGTCCGTGGCACGTTTGGTAGGGTACTGCACGGCATTCGCCTGGTGATGATCGGAGAAACCATGGGGAAAATACCGATCAGAGCAGCCGGCCGCTATAATTCTCCTCCAGACAGCGAGGTTTATCTACCTATCTATCAGTCCATGAACCACCAAAAGATAATGGAAAACGGATAGATGGTTGTTGGGGTGTAAGAGTCACGTATAACTATGTCCGATTAGAAATCTTGAAATGAAACTTGGAAATGCAGAAGGATATCTAGTTGTCCAGTGTCGGATATCAAAGATATTTTAATTTTTAAAGGCTATGAAACTTTTCAAAATTCTGATAATGGCAATCTTAATTTTTTCTGATCGAATGAAAGAATGTATTTTATAAATATTGTATAGTTCCTATTTTCTTTAAAAGCTCTGAAATTTTTAAAAATTGGAAAAGTTCACATTTATTTTCAAACCTGTCTTACGCCCCTAATATTAAAGCCAGATGTTTGTCTCAATTTTAGACTTTAAATAGTGTTATTCATTTTTAAAAAAATAAGTTGTTGAGTAATAACAAAAAGAGGAAGAAATTTCTGTATGCCGGCATTCCCACTATTTTTTATATTATAACATTTAGATTTATTTATTGAGTCTTTTGTTTTATTAGAGCTTTCGGATTGGGGAGATTCTGTAAGGGGCTAGA
Organism: Teleogryllus oceanicus; assembly: GCA_964035755.1. Taxonomy (NCBI): domain Eukaryota; kingdom Metazoa; phylum Arthropoda; class Insecta; order Orthoptera; family Gryllidae; genus Teleogryllus; species Teleogryllus oceanicus. The sequence goes on from CAXIVR010000966.1 coordinate 37,490, forward strand.
GGGAGTTCAATCATCCCCTAGCACTAGCAATAACATATGTATTGTGTGTGTATATATATATATATATTGTGACTGTACTTTACCTCTTTTCCCCTAAATTAGGATACAAATTGGTCGAGAAGTACTGACAACACATTAAAATTTTGAAAGCAAAATATGCTGTTGTCAGAAATTATTAAAGGACAAGGGATATTCTAGGGGGCCTTAATCAGGACGATGTTGGCTTTGGGTTTTTGCTATTTTTCATGCAACATTAACCGCCAATTTCCCCTTTATAATATTCATTTATTCATAAAAAACAAAGGCAATGAAGATATTATTGCAACAAATACATGAATTTCATTACTAAATTGCATTGTATTATCAGAAATTAACATCTTTCTCATCAATGCTATTGGAACATATTGGGAAACCATCTGTAGTCCCACACTCAAATACATAATGACATATCAATATTCTATTGCCCATTAATTCACATTCAGTATTGTTTTTATTAGCTAACAGTTATAATCTATTATTCCTGCTTTGTATCTTGTGAAGGTTCTTTCATTATACTTTCCTCATGGAAAACTCTCTGATCCGTACGACTGTAATAGTTTCCCCGGGATTTCCGGATATTGCAAATTCCGCTACTTATCTGATGATTCCCGTGTTCCGGCGCAGAAATACAGCCGCCTCTGCTCGTGTCCTTGACGCCGCGAAGTTGATGAGACCTTCGCTCTGCTGCCGGCGTGTTGTCCGCGTGGCTGCCGTGCCGAATCCAGACTGCTACTTAACCATACACTTGAGATCAGTGCATGAATGCGGTATTCTTATGGTGGAGCATTGTCTCAGAACTGCTCATTTCACCACACATAGATGGCTGATAGCCCACGTGATCCGGTCCGCCACATGCTTTCACTTCACTGGAGTATTTATCGTTTATAGAGTTCGGATCAAAAATGACTTTAATTTAATATTTTTGTCCACTGCTTTTAGTAATCGTCTAGTCACTCATCAATAATTCCACACAATTTATTTCCCGATGCTTTACGATTGCACCCTTGTCTTACGCACGCCGCACAGCCCGTGCACGCCATGTGCCGCTCGTCAGCCACCGCTTCTGACCCGCGTCTCCCTTTTTTCGGTTCGTGCCCCGTTCACGGAATCGTTCACCTAAACTATCGATTGCGGTCTCTTCTGCGCGCCCGATTTGAATTGCGATCTCGGTTTTTTGATTAATGGCAAAATGACCGTTAGGTCATAAAATATAATTTACACCTCCTGTCACATTCGAACGGTTGAAGATGTTGAAATGCCGTTTTCACGAAAGTGCATGAGAAAATAGGGGTAATTGATACGTATATTCATTTCATTATATCACTTGTATTTTACGAGATATTTGAGGTAACTTTGTTGTGTTTTTTCAAATGGAACTATACATATTTTTCAGTCTATCATAAAGAGACGAATCCAATGATGCATAATGTCATATGTTAAATAAGGATTTTGAGAAATGTTTATTCTTTGCGAGCAGTTCTTTAAAGGATATTTTGAATGTAACCGACCGCCCCAGAAGGTCAGCAGCGCTCCACCTGCAAGGCGCGTGGGAAGGGAAAGGGTCTTAGTGTTGCCTGCGTTGTTCCACGCCCTTCCGACGAAAAAAAAAGAAGAAAGTGCAATGTTTTGAGAAACAAATAATGACATTTAATAAAGAACAGGGTACACACAGACATCTGCATGTCCCAAACACACACACACACAAGAAAGACAATCCAGAAATGATATTTGAAAGTGTACAATTGTTTTGCTTCCTGTACCCCAAAAGCAATAACAAAAGAAAAAACTACAACACAGAAGTATTGTTTCTAGAACTATTTTGAGGATTGTAATCACTCAGCTTTTTTTTTTAAAAAAATTTTTGTGAAAATCAAATGTATTATTTTTGAACAAATAACTCAGTCGTTTGGAATGAACATTATTCTTCCAGATAATCTGTACAACAGTTATGTCCATGTACACAAAACAATTCAGAATTGAAATTTTTAAAATCCTTTTTTTCAATTTCCAAAAATTACATCTAAACATTTATTTATTTATTTATTTATTTTACGTCAAAAACAGTTAAAACTGCATGAGGGCTATGGGAAAAGTGAATTAGGCACATTTTCAAAATTCTGAGAGCCCTACACTAAGCCATATACTACTTAAATTTTGAAGAAAAAAGCTCCCATGTAATAAAATCTATTTTCAAGGATAAAAGTAATAAATTTTGGCTCTTATCCATGTTGATTTTCGAATAATACTTCCTGTCGCGACATGGAAACGATAATTTGAATAATTGTTTTTCCCACTGAATTTAGAAGACGCACAGAAAATGAAGTACATTTATGTCCAGAAGCAAAAAAAGGCAACCGCATTCACTCAATGGATTAGGGAAACTGACAAAAACCTGATCGAGAGGGGGTCATTGACCCGGACTTGATCGAAAAGCAATAGAAATTTAATTTACAATGTAAACTCTAGAATAAAATCTGAATTTATCCAAAATTTTAAGAAAATGAAAATTCAAAATTGACAAAGTTCTTTATTCCTTTGATAAATACAAAAAAGTATGGAGATCATCTCCCAAACTCTTATTTAAGAGTTTGGGAATGATACTCCATAATACTGGTTCATTACCATACATGTAATCATTGTACTATTCTGCCCTCTTTTCCCTGCAGAGTCACATATATAACCTGTCACATGCTAATTTACATGCCATGAAATCACATCATACAAATTACAATGAGAAGAAATTCATGAATAAATATTTTTCGAACGTTGGGGAGTAGAAATAGCTGTAACTGTTCTCCTTTCACTCAGCTATTTTTTTTCACAATCTGTGTTATTAGACAATCTTCAATAAAATATTGCACTACTATAGAGAAACTGCAGAATTCACCCCATACTTAACAGAAATTAACAACTTTTGACACATTCCTTATAGTAGTAAATTGCAATATAAGTTACAAACAGAAAGCACATAATTGTCAACAGAACCAGTTAATGAAAATGAAAGTTCACCTTTCCCAAGCTCTTTTCCTATTAATAAATAATTGGCTCAAATCCATTTTTCCTGCCTGTTTTAGGTTGGCGGCACATCCCATATACGACCAACGCAGCACTGCTCCACACTCCCGACTCGCCACTATCCTTCAGGTCGCTTGCCCCACACCATCAAAGACCGAAGCGTGTTGGGCGCAAGCAAAGCATCGAACGCCCTCTACACCAAGCGAATCTTTGGAACCTCGAGACTTAAGGCCCCGGACATGGCCCGCGCATTTCAAACAGTACACCGCTGATCGCCTCCTTCGAACAAGCATCGCTGTAGCCTGTAATTGGATGGGACGTTATAGAATATAAGCCTATGTATGTTTCACAATACCAAAAGAATGCTTTTTCGTCAATATTGTGTATTGTGTTTGTGTAATGGTGAAACCAAAATGGTCAAAGAGGTCCATCCCTTTTTCCATGCACCATAGACATTACCGGGAACAAAGCAAATACATTTACACTTATAGGCCAATTTATGTCTGATAAAGCTTTACAAATATTGTTTTTTAATTTTTTTGTATGAAATTTATCTATTTTTCAAACTCCACGGAGCGCAGGCTCATTTCAAGAATAAATCTTCATGATTGATAAATGAAAATAAAGATAAATCAATATTTTAAAAATGAAATTTATTAACAATCTTTTATCCCTTCCAGAGGCGAATCTCCGATACATCGCGTATACCCCCGGTATGCCTAGTAATTCGAAGTGTATAATAAATATTTCATAATTTTGGGTAATACTCTAAAAATAGAAATTTTTATGACTTTAAAACGGATGCGAAAATATAACTCTGTTTTGCTACGAGAGCTAGCCAGTCTTCCGCATCCGTAAGCGCTATGAAGTGCGGTAGACGGGAGAAGTTTCAAACAGTTCTTAATGCTATCCAGAGAATTGTTAGCACAGGGAACATCGCACGCCAGCCGAAAACCTATAGAGCGTTCAAGCTTTGATTGCAGTACAGGGCCTTGGAGATTCTCTCTTTTCTCCAATAAAATTTAATAAGATTTCTCTCAGAGAGTATCCCAATAGAGAGCACTCAATGTTAATCCCAACGCCTTATTCAAATTTCTAATTTTCATGGAGGGGGAAGCGCCATCGGCCCCGATTGAGCCAATAGCGTCGAAGGGCGTTCTACCAATGGAGGTGGCGCGTATTGACGACCGACTTTTAAAAAGAAGTTGTTTTCAAAATGGCGTCAAATGAATACATTATTTTGTGAAAAATACGCTAGGCAATTAAGAAGACTAAAATATTAGGATTTGGAATCCTAAGTCCCTGAATGGAATTATTGTCCGGGGAGTGCAAAATAAAAGTTATTTTATAAACACAATATTTATTTCTAAATAATGTAAATAGTCATACAAAATATAAACAATAATAAAATTTTTACAAATAAATGTGAGCAAGAATCAGACATCAAGATTATTTTACTTTGCCATTGACTAAATATTGAAACCATGAATTAGACAATTGTCCAAATATAACTAGTGACCATTACTTTAATATTGCATCATTATTAAAATGACATTCCAGCTATCAACACCTGTCAAATTTCAGCCTATTATAAAAATTGCTACTAAGGTACAATACAAATGAATATTGTTGATAAATTTTATAAATAAACAGGAAACTGCATCTGCACAAACAGTCCACAAAATCTGTCTTTTTGCTTGTTTTTCTTCAAAAAGCAATATTACACATTAAACTGCATTACAAGAAACATGTTTTACCTCCTACCTAGTACAAGTGATGAACAAGAAAAAAATTACATGATTCTACTAACTTCATTAATCTCAAAGCAGAGTTTTTGACTTGGTGGTTTCAATTTATATTCCGATATCACAGGCTAATATTTGTCCAAAAGCATGGCTAGTTGCTCAATGGATCGTGGATGAAAACTAAAGGTCGATAATATATCCAGAATTACTCAACATTTGATACAGGTATTAAAACAGTTTTTCAATTAAAAAATATTTTCATGTCTTTCCTAATCATGTTATGTGACTAACGCACACAATTTCTGCAAAACAATATAACTAAATAAAAGCATTTTATCATATTGGGAGATTATACCTAACAGACATATCAAGAACCATCAGAAATATGTTTAGAAAATAGCTAATGCTTCCTGGTAAAAATGCCAAACTGTTACACAAAGACTTATACATAGTTCACAAGACAGATAGTGGGCCAAAAACACCTGAGATAAAAATTTACTGCAACAGAAACACCAAATGATTATCACTCAAAAATACAATTTTTTATTAAATTGAATCCCAAAAAACTTCAATTTGGTACATGTCTCCAAGCAAGTGGTCCTGCATTTTGGGATTTACTAAATTACATATAGTAACTGGAAGTGCTACAGAATAGCAAAAGACTTTCGAGTTAAGTTTTCAATTTCCTTGGAGGACGGGCTCTATGGTCTTCCCTCCTCCTTTTGCCAGCTGACATCTATCGCCGGCCAAAATACATTTTTTGCCATTTTCTCAACTCTTCGATTACCAAATAGTAGAACCGAAATATTATTTTAAGAGTATTAAAGAAGGAAAACCTTGTCTTAAATAGCAACTTCATTGAAAAATTTGAAGCCTTTTTAAAAAAAATGGCGAAAGCATGACTGTAAATGCAAAATTGAAGCTCTTTTTTTTGGAATCTATTTGAGTTTTCGAACAACTTCATTTGAAGTAATTTGAAGAACTTCCATAAAATTCAATAATATATCCATTGAAATGTTATATTACTGGCATGAGATATTGAAAGAAAAAAACATAACAAAAACATTTGTGCAATTTTTGGGAAAACAAAAGAATACTAAAAATTAACATTAACATTATATTATATTAAAAGTACCATTACCACTATTCGTTGAAATAGTTTAAAGAAAGAAATTGAGCCACCTTTGAAAAAAAATGGTGTTTGAGTATTCTGACAATGAGAAATTTTGAGTTCATCTGAACAAAAGTGTTGAGTTTTGAGAAAATTTACTTAACATTATTTAAAGCGCATGTACTCATAAATATAATACTGTGCAGAAAAAAATTGAGTCGTTTTCGAGAAAATCTTTTGTCATTTTTTAAAATCCAAATAGTTCACCCACAATTGCACCAAAACTATAATATTTACAAAACAATCTTTTACACCTTAAATGAAGAACTATTTATGCACATCAAATTTAATTCGAAGGAAAAGTTCTATCTTCAAAATTGTAATTGTAAGAAGTTGACGATAAAAAAGCACACTTTTACAATTTCTGAAAAATTTAGAGTTAATCTTGAAAATCGGACCTTGCCACCTTTATAAGATTTTACCTGTTCTTTCAAGAAATTAAAACAAAAATTTGGAGCCATTTTTGATAAAATTCTGAATCATTTACGGCTTCATAAAGTTCTAAAACTAAGGAAGGTTTTAAAATTTCAAACCTTCTACTAGATACAATTGACAGGGTTTCTTCAATTTGAAAAATTTACGCATGGTTTAGGCGCTATGTTTGTTCACATACTACAGACGTTTTTGCCAATTGGTTTTTCGGCATCAAGATCCCACAAAACCAAGATTCTGACTACACCACGTGTTAAAGGATTTTTTTCTCTTCATTTAGCAACCAAGAACTCAGGAGAAATGTTGTCCACTACATGCAGAGCAGATCCTGCAAAAGAAATAAGGATGTTTAATTAAATTAAAAGAAAAAGTTTATTACACCTTCTAGTTGCTAATAATAATAATAATAATAATAAAATAATAATAATAATAGAAACGTACACCTTGTTGTGGTAAGCTTCTATAAAAGACCTGAGTGCACCTCCGAAACTCAGGACGCACATCAGCAAAAATTACTGTTCTGCATTACGCAGTCTGCCTGCTGCAGTGAACATTTCCGGCGTGAAGTGCTCCATGCATAAATACCTAACCTTGTGCAAAATTCCGGGTAAGATGCCAGTGTCCCAATTGCCTTTAGCATTTAAACTACTGTAATAAAATTAGTAGGGATTATTGAGCTCTTATAGTTATATCAAAATCACCTTAATGTTATTATAGCTATTATAACTTATCAATTCCATGATTATAAAAGCAACCAGTGCCCCCATGACTTAAATACATTGGGTGTTCGTAATAATTGCAAGTGTTTAAATAACCTGACAAAAAATTTCATTATTTAATTATTCATGACTATTTAGTGACATAGTTAATTTATTATCTCACTAAATAGTACATTAAATAATTTTTATGGAGCCATGCTAAGCATGAAATATCGTACCTTCGGGATCTGTTGGAAACCTGAAGAATTGCCGTCCACTCTGATGTTTTTGTTGTTTCGGGAATTGGACCCAACAACGCCTAAATTTGGGCATTTCGACTTTACAGCACACAGCACCGTCTCAGAAACTCAGAAAATCACAAATGCAAAACGTTGACACGACGCCGTTACGTAAGCACAAAGCAATGAATAATTGCCGGGTCCGGCCTGTATCCGGCACCGCGCCTTTTCGCCCTTCGACGCCATTGGCCCCCGGAGGGGGCCCACATGGCGGAATTCAAACCCAAAAACAATTCAAAAAGAACAGCCCGGCCTATCTACGGGAGAGGGCTGGGCTCTCTTTCATCGCCAGCTATGTTGCCAATTCAGGAAGAAGTCGGCAATTCGGCCGGTCACCTGTTTCAACGCAAATATTTGACATGTTTACTTCACCTAACTTCAATTGTGTTGATCTTAGACAAATTTTTACAGTTATTTCAGAACTTCTATAAATGTGATGGTTATTTTCTAATTGAGTTTCAGTTTAATTACGAAGAAATTAATTACAAATGATGGCAAGTGTTTATTTTACATTTTGACGTCCTTACATTTTCACCATGCAAGAAATTTTATTATTGAAAAAGGCAGAAAATTCAATGGATGAAATGACAAGGAAGTCCAAAATTTTTGATATGAGACCAACCACATTTCTGTGGAATCAGGGTTCTTGAGTTAGCGGTAAAAAATTCAGTGCGCTCGGAACGAACATCTCATGTCGTTGTGATCTTTGTCGCGGCTGTGAAGCACGTTTAAAGAGCGCCCTAAAAGCAGCGCTCAGCGGCGGTCATAGAAGGCAGCGAGGCGGCGGAGCGAGAAGACGCGCCCAATCCGAAAGCGAGCTGGTCGAGAGCCACCCACGCAGCAGCGAGCCTTCCAGCGCCGCCCCCCTTAAGAGCGAGCGCCGCCAGCCGAGAAGTAACGACAGTTTTGGCAATTGATTGTGAGGAGAGCGTTAGTGACCGTGCGACCTTGTTGGATTCGACGAGGAGATTGTACAGTGTGATTTCGGGTTACGAATAGCTTGTTCTTGGTACATCTCCCGGACTTTTTTTTTGATTTGGGACTGGACGCTTTTTGACTTTGGAATTGTAACCTTTGTACTTGGCAGTTAATTACAAATGCGTATGTAAAAGCGTGCAATTATTCTGAACATAACAATCTTTAATACATCTTAGCGATTCTAAACTGGCGATGGGGAAAGGAAACGTAGAGTATTTATTTTTCAATTTCACTTATTATGTACTACAAACAGCGAAAACAAATAAAATATCTAAAATAGTGGGCAAAACAACGTACTTTTCGCCTGTAGCAATGGTTATGCAATACATTTATACCATAATTTATTCCGAATTAGCACATCTCAGTCACCATTTTCTGTAAAACTCATTTTAAATCGTAGAACATTTTGATGCGAAAATTAAATGGTTTCAAATAATACAGTTTTTTGTTCAAACTTTAAACGAAAATATATTTCGGCATTGAATTATTGTAGAAGTATACGATACTGATAGCGGTGGAAACACATTTAAATAGATCGGAAAAATATATAATAGTAATTATTAACCTACGGAATTCTAATATTCTACAAATATATAAAAGTAGTAGTTTATATTAACGCGAACGAAAGGTAGTCGTCTTTTTGTTATCAGTGCGGCTTACATCAATTACAAGTAACAATGACCTCGAAGGGAAACACACTGACTATTATTATTGTTGATACCGAAAAAAGTAGAAAATATAATAATTAAAAATAGTATTTTATATTCATCAAAATTACTTGATTTTAACATGCACTACTCTCATTCCCAGGTCCTATTTTCGTTATAACATTTTTCAGGTTCTGCAAGAAAAATCTGTAGAAAACGGAATTACTGTAAATTTTAATGTAATTAAACAGAGAACTGCAAGATGTTCATAATGAATTAAATGATCATCCCTGTGACACGCGATTTATCGTGGCAGGACATTGTACGAGAAGGGCATCAGCGGTCGGCGTATATTTCGACCTTGGGCCCGCTTCTCTTCGGCGTGGGCCTTTTCCCCTCCCGACTCTGAGCGTGGAAGGTGAGATATACACTTGGGTTTGCGGTATGGTTTCTATTCACGTGCCTCCCTCATGTCGAAAATCATAACCCTGACCAGATACGCAGGCTCAACGCCAGCAGATATCAGAAAGTCAAAGTACTTTGCGGCGCATTGTGCGTTAAAACAGCAAACAGTCCGAATACACTCAATACGGTGTTTTTTTAAACCCTTAGTGCAACGAAGTGTTTAATATTTATTTAAAGGTGATTTCTTCCATAAATACGTTATATGTTAATGTTTTTTGATAATTATAAAAGTCATGCAATTTATACTGTCTATATATTAAGTCTTTTTTTAAGTAAAAATTTCATTAGTTGATGATAATTATCTGAAACTTTTGTATCATTTGAAAGTGATTCAAAAGTACATTAGAATTGGCCATTCATTAGAGGAAACCAAAGAATCGTACAATGTAAAGAATAGTTTCTAATATGTTCCTAAGGAGTAATATAAAAAAGTCAAAAAAGTTTTGAAACGTGATATTACAATAAAATTGTATTTGATTATTCATGCAGAGTTCGACCTATCGAACAGGCGACGCGTGGAGATGTCCGTTTGCGCAGCACGTATGAACCGGGGCTGAATTTAATTGGGGGAAAAACCCCTACCAATTAATATCACATTTAAATTTTTTTTTAGATTTTGAAACGGTTAAAAACGCTAAAATTTCACGTCAATCTGAGTATCAGCATCAGTGTTGGCGAAAGCGCTGTGTGAGAAGTGGGAACGCCGTCCCCCATAAGCGCTTACTGCAATCAAATGTTTGAACGCTCTATAGTGCTGCTCGTTTCAAAGGTGGGAGCGGGAGGATGCGACTGACTAGGATGTCCGTAACAGGTAAACTATTATTCTTTAAACCCTTAACGTTTCGTAACTATTACGCAAAAAAAAAGTATTTCGTCTATCCTTTTATTGGCTATTACCCTGAAATGCATAGAACTGCAACCTAGTGGGTCTAATCTGAACTACTCAGCTTTTTGTGGCAACCTTTTTAGATTACAGCTTCACTGCAGCTAATCAATCATGATTTCCCCCCGGCAAACTTGAAATTATAGATTCATTAATACATAATGCGTCATTATTACACACCATGTGAAAATAATATTTTTAATTTTATTGTATACACTGTAGTGTTAACAATAAGAAGTTTGTCCTTCAAATTAAGTCCGTCCAGTGGCGGCTCGGCCCTGCCATTAGGGTGCAACGTTTTTTCTTTCCAACTCTTCCCCTCTCTCTCTCTCTCTCTCTCTCACGCAAAACAAAACATTACATGCATTGACAACTACATTAATAATGACAATTAAACACAAATCATTTTATGACATCTGATAGCATGCCGAACAATTTCCCTTGCATTGTTTCTTTTTAGCATTTTTTCTGTGGCTTTTTCATTGAAATCATTGATTTATTTCATATTTTCAACGCTATTCATTGTTAGTTGCACAAACACCCCTTTACAGAAAAAGAACTCTCTGATTTCGGTTTTCAAACACATTGAAACGTAGCCTAATACTTACGTTTACAAAATACACTAGGGTTTGAATACTTTGGGAATGGTTCTGCAATTGCAACTCACTTTAAAACACAAGAGAATAAACAATTATATACATTAACATTTTTATGAATGCAACAGGCACAGCAATGCGTTCGCGTTTCGCGCTAGGGGGAAGCTCATTTAATGGAGAGATATCTCACACTTTCTTCGTTCAATGTCATACTCGTTAAAAACTTGTGCTACTCGAGTGTTATATCTTCGAGACACGTCAAGGCTTTCCCGAGATCGCCACTGCGCCGGGGCCCCGTAGAGGGAGCACGCGCCGGGTTTGCTCCAGTCCTCCATAAGCCACCGTTGTTCCTCCTTCCTCTGCAGCCTCGCGGCAGCTTAGGACGCCTTTTCCCTCGGTCGCATTCTCCTGAGAGTTCTGCAGGCTTTCACGAAAGAAAGGCGGAGGGACTGGAATCGCAGCTTCCGAATGGCGCGCGTTTTGAAATAACATGTTTCGGGAATGCTCTGAGAGGACTTGATTCCCCCCTTTTTCAAAATGTTTGAGAAATGGCACCGAATTAATTTGTGCACATGCAACGTGCGAATACCACGAGCCGCCACGAGTCCGTCCAATATGGTTGTTAACTTATTTCGTCCCATTGCTGCTTAGTGAGATCACCCAATATTTCCTAGGTCCGATAAAAAAAAATGAGAAACGGTCGAGTAACTCGCATTATTTTCTTGATATAGAGCGATTTTCCAAGGATGAGCCAAAGTGACAGCTAGTGCTGGCAACATTACTGAAGGTTCGGGGTCGTTGTGCCCTCTAGCCCATTAGACCTCTTCCCCCATTCGTTCGTTTGCAGTTGGCTAACTTGTAATGATTCGGCATTCTTTGCCGTGTCCTTGTCCGACAAAAATGTAGTGCACTGCGAGAAATAATTGATATTATGAAGAGCAGTGTAACGTGCTCTTCTGTAAAAATTCTTTTTTCTTTATATATTACATTGAATTTACTTTATGTGTGATAAATATTATGTTTATTTTAAAACCGAGACGTGAATGCGGGTGCGTACTGCACGTGTTTCCGGCTGAAAATCATTTTTCTTTCTATTCACATTCGGCCCGTTTCTTTTACTGATTATGAGAGCATGTTAAGAGATTTTCCACATACGCAATTAAATTTAAATATTTCCCGGACTGACGTAAGTGCATATACCTCAGCGAAACCTTAGACTTTTTCATAGGGATGTTTCCAGGGGCCCTTGGCACTTTACGAAGGGGCGTGAATGAACAGCTGGCGCGACGCAGGGGTACTTCGAAATACATGTGATGTTCACTTGTTTTCACGAACTTGTCACTTGGCTCATCCTAGGGAAAAATTGCTCTATATTCGAGCATAACATTAACAGTCATAAGTAAAAACAGTTTCTCATTATATTCACTCGTCTCTTCACTATACAAGTTGCATATTTGAAAGAATATTTGCAATGTGAACCCGAATCACTTTTATGTTAGTAATATTCTATACACATTTGCTACACATTATATGAATTATTTATTCATCCTTGGCAGTTCATCCATTCTCGATCATATCAGCTGCTTCTGTGTCCAAACCAGGGACCGAATACAAATAGCGGTAAGGTATTTATACCGGATACAAATCCCTTTTACCTCTATTATCCCTTTTATTCAAAATTTAAAATACCGTATAAGACGTCAAATACCGGTATTTTTAGAGGTTTTTTACCTTTATCCGACTTTCATACCGGTAAAAAAATTTTTTAAGGTATTATACGGTATTCTTCTCATAAAAATACGATTTCAAGAAAATACCGGTATTTCAGTAGAATCATACAGGTATTTGGGGAAATTCATGATTTTTTCCCCCGGAAATGACTCAGGAGGAAACAACTACACACGGCTGAGTTTCTGACCGGGAGGTCCTAGGTTCGAGCCCCGAGGGTGCGGATTTTCGTCACTTATTATAGCTAGGCCGAGTTCTGCCGTTGACGGGGTAGTCGAGTTACGCCGTCAGACGGAGTGACCAGCCAACGGTCTTTCGCAGACGTCAACACGAGCTCGTTCGCTGCCCTTTGACCTCACGTCCGGCGCAGAGCTATGACACGTGATAGAGTGTTGAAAATTTATCGAATTTCTCCGTATAAATCTTGTCCTTTCTAGTAGCGATAAAAATGGAGAAACATGTCTTCTATAAAATGAGTCTTCCAGGCATACCAAACTTCCTTTTTGCATGACTGTGTTTATCACTATTCTCACGCGAGAAACGATAGATGTTTAATTCAAAATTAATGATTGAAAGTTTAATTTACACCATGTATTATTTAAGAAATTTCATTAAGAAAAATTATTAATAGTACTATCTAATATTAATTAATTTTAATAAATATTTTAAAATATTAATACTAATTAAATTTTAAATGTTTGCATTAAATTTGTGTAAATTAATTTATCATTTTGTTATGATTTTGTTTGTTAATTTATCAATTTAATTCAATTAAATGTTAATTTTAATTGAAAAGTAAAATGTTAATATTAATAAACTCTTTTTATTAATTAATAATGTTAGTATATATTTCATTATTAGGAAGAAACACTCTTCGAAGTGGGCTCCCCCAGATGCATTTTAATGTGTTACCCGTAGAAGGGGAATCCTGCCCACATGCAATGTTAATAGCTAATAATAATAGTAATAAAAGTAAAAAGTAATAATAATAATAAAATAATAGAATATTAAAAAAATAATTTACTTATTACAAATTTCAATATTTGCAGTTAATGTCAAAATATATTAAACCCTTTATAACTAGGAAAATAACATTTTATTTTAGCCCTATTTATTAATTTACAATAAGATTTAATGTAAATGAAGTAAAGGAAATCCCCTTTTTAAAAACAAACTGGGCCTGAAAGCCTGAGCGTTCGTGATTATCTAGGTCAACGCTTCCTCAGTTCGCGGAAGGAGGGGTCGGGGAGGGGAAAAACGGTCCTACGCCTACGGCACGGCATACTTGACAGCCTCCATGTGCGAAATAAAAGACAGACTTAGGTCATCTCTGGTCAGATGGGAAATAGCTCGATGAAGGACACTAAGAAAAGGTCTTCTTCAATGGAACCTAATATATTATTTCATATTTCAACTTTTCCGAAGTTTAAATTATGAGGTTTCCCAAAACATACAACGTATGCAAAACGTAAACGCCCGAACACAAAAAATTTACAATAATAAGAATAGAATTTAATACAGGTTTTTAATTATATATATATATATATATATATATATATATATATTTTATTATATATATATATATATATATATATATATACACAAAATAATTTTAAAAAAATAAATATCAGTTATGAAATGATATTTGATTAATAAACATTTTGTGAGATATTATCAACTAAAGCAACCTATTTTGTCAACATGTAAGAATGGAAAGCTATATTTTCATTGAAAATACCGGTATAATACCGGTATAACCTTTATGGACGTCCATACCGGTATAGACGTCCTATAGAGGTATTTTACCGGTATAAATGAATAAAGGATTTGAAAAGGTATGGAAAATACCGGTATTATACTGTATTTTTATGGTATTCAATACCTTTTTGGTCCCCGGTCCAAACATATTTGGGAAAGTAGTGCAAGCAAGCGCCGTAAGGTAGCTACACTAGCTTTACGGTGCTACCAACAGTATTCCTTTGCGTTTTAACCTTAGAGTCGCCACAACTGGGTTAACTCTAACAGTCGGTCAGGTTAGGTTGCTGGTCATGGACCTGTTATTTGGGCAACTTTTATTAATAACAGCGTAGCTCGTAATAACGAGTCAACTGTTTTGCGAAAACAGTTATTGAAGAATAGCTGTTAAGCTCATCTCTAGTCTGACGGGAGGTGTGCACCGCAAACACAGCCAAATATTGCGGTGAACAGTCCTTCACTGGTCGTTCATAAGTTACCCCTTTTTCAACTTTTTGTGAAATGGAGTGTGTAAATGATCTAGAAGTTAGTGTTTGTGAAATTGTCTTGTAGAACAATTGTTAAGTACGAAATTTCATAATATTGGGATTTCAGAAAATTCAAAATAAAAGACAAGGTAGAGGTAACTTCCATAATGAGTGGTAATAATGTTTAGGGTTTGCTACTGATACCTTCGTGCATAGTTTCGTTTCTTCGGAATCTTTTATTTTGGGTGAAATTTTAGATAGTAGACAGAGGCATAAGCATGTAAACTGGCGCCCAAACTCAAATACTCAGCTTGGGATTATTCCTAGTGCGCATCCTAAAAACAAGGGGGGGGGAGAAGCACATTATGACCCACCTGGGCCACCTTTTCCATCAGTTCTTATTTACATACGAAAATTTCACTGGGAAATAAATAAAACATACAAGGAAAATTAAATTATAACTTTTTGGGAATCAATTATTACAATCGATCAATAAATACAAGATTTCAAAAATACACAGTTGAACAAAATACAGGGTTGCCAGACGCTTTGAAAGCTTTGATCAATATGTGTCAATTCTCAAATTGTCAGCTTGAAAGTCGGAAATTCGGGAATTGACCATTTTACGGAAATGTTTTGTTTCATTATGTAGGCTGAGGGTCTTCAAAATTTTCAGGCGAGTCGTAGGTCCTCTGTCCCCCCCTATGCACCCCAAATGGAGTTGTTGTTGTTATTGTTGTTATTATTTTTATTTTATTATTACTTGTATTTGTCTGGCTATAAACACGGGATATTTAAAGTTTCTAAACCTTTTTACAACTTTTTAAGATAATTACAATGTGTTGCACTGTGAATGAGTAAGGAAATAAATGAGATTTTTGTAACTTGATATCTGTCCACAGCGCTCAAAATTTCTTGAGCGAAATGTCGACCATAAAAATAGTTAGAATATTGAAATTTGATACAATCATTAGAAATGTGTCTTTATTTAAAAATATATTACTTTCCCCCTTTTCCAGGCGAGATTCATTTCGTAAAAGTTATATTGTCATTCACTTGTTGTTTTTTACAGGCGCACGTATGAGAGTGCAATGTGAATCCGTCATGCCGGTTGGGTTCATGAACCATGCCATTATCTGTCATTCCTCCATAAGCCACGATAATAGAATAAAAAAACATTAAGTGAAAATACAGTAAGGACAACGAATCGAATATACGGAAAACATAATAATTACATTTAAAGTTAAAGAAATGTTATTTTTTTGCAACATATTCATTAGACTATAAATAGATACTGAATTTTATAGCATCGAATTTCACTTAACGTGATATACACATTGTTTCTGAATGTATTTGCAGGTTTAATTTAGGATTTTCCAAAAACAATGTTACGGTTTCATCAGGTTATTACACTATTAAATAATATATTATAGTATTAATATTATAGTATATTATAGTATTATTTAATTATATTATTTAATTATGAATTATATACATTATACTTTCATATATAATTATAAAATTATATTATATTTAGCATTTTATGCTACTATTTATTGATGCATTATATAACTCATTAATTGGCATTTTTTTAATACAGGGCAATTATTGTTTGTAACTTGAAGGAACTGCAAATCTACAAATAAATGAGATTGATGTCAAAATGTAATAAAATTGATCAGAGATATAGTGCTAGAAAAAATACACAAAAATTAATTTATATTTTAATACGCTGGATGGTTAAGACACTCGTTGGTTTGTAAACATGTTTAAATTAAAAAATAACCACTAAAATACTATCTTCAATATTGCATTATAAAGGTATCGAGTATTTTCAGGATGAAATTAAGTCAAGTGTAAGGTGTGTGTGTGTGTGTGTGTGTGTGTGTGTGTGTGTGTGTGTGTGTGTGTGTATATATATATATATATATATATATATATATATACATATATATATATATATAAGTATACTTATTTGTTACTGTTAATTAATCGTGAATATTCAACTCGTAATTCATTTTTGGTAAAGGAAAATTTTTTTGGGGTGTTTGGATTCTAAATTCGTGTTCAAAAGTCTTCTTCTTTTTTCTTTATTATTATTATTAATATTATTATTTCCTGTACTTTTCTCAGTAAGCATTGAGAACCATTCATCTATTCAAACGATTTAGGCTCTGGCAAATGCAACTGAAAAAAGACAGAGAAGAAATTCATCTTTGTCCGTCGTTCAATTTAAGAATTTTCGCACAATATGACAAGTGTGTATGATTAAAGCTTTTTGTATGATTATGCAGATTCCTTTCGATGATCCTATTTTTGTAAGACCTGAAACAAATCGGTACGTCACCACTCCTTGCTGAGATGATTATTGGTACTATTTCAGCCTTTACTCAGTTGCAAACATGTTGGATTTCTGCGCCAAATTCTGGTATTTAGAAATCTTCTCCGATTCTGTCTTATTGAGTTGTTTGCCAGATGACATCTATGATCGTTGCATACTTTTGTATTTTATTGATAACTACTATGTCCGGGCGATTATAATCCACAGTTTTATCAATGACAATAGGCCTATCCCTATAGAGTACTATTTCACTATTTTCTATAACGTGTGAATGTGAATATTTGTAAAATGGTGGAGGGTTCTCAATCCGTATATAATTTGATGCCAATTGTCTATGGATTATTTTGGCACTTGATTGTGCCTCCCTAGATATGCAGTGTTGGCAAGAACAGGGCATCCTGCAATCTCATGGTCGATGGTCTGTTTTGGTTGATTACACATTCTACAGACATCTTTTATACTGCTCCTCAGTATGTGTTTATCATAATTGCGTGTTTTTATTATCCCATCTTGAATTGCTATTATAAATTCTTCAGTTTCAGGAAATAAATATCCCATTTTCAATCACAGGAGAGAAGAGACTTTATCAACTGATGGGCTATTTAAGAGATTAGGATATTTTCCATGAAGGGTCTTGTTCTTCCAATCTGTCTCCATGCTACTTATCTGGGAAACAATTTTCATTGTTGGTTTCAGCCTTCTGGAGATTTAGAACGAATAGTTTGCATCTACATTCTTCAGTAATACACTACCCGAGGCGTGAAAGTACATTCGCATTTTCTTTTTTTGTGATCTGCAAGATTGAAGATATTACAGACCTCTATCTCCTTAGTTTCTGGGAAGATAAAGCCTTCGACAGCGCTTTTGGAATGATGTATTCTGAATTTTCTGAGGGTGGTTCGAGTAATCGTATCTATTTCCCGAAGGTCTGTGTCTGAATATTTCAGAATACCAAAGGAATATGTCAATAGACAAAATAGGTGTTAATAGTACTTATTAGATTCCTTGAGTACAATTTTTGTTCATCAACTTTGTGATTCTTGATTTGTACTCCCCCCTTTGAATATCGACTTCATATTTGTGTGGTTCACCCGTTCATTTTGTTGGATACCAAGGTATTTATAAGTATCGGGTTTTGGCGTCGAAAATCGCAAGTTTCATCAAGTACTTTGACCAATTTACCAGTTTTTAGGTGTATTTCGGCCCATTTATCAAACCAAAAGGAATAGCAATGTCTTCACTAAATACCGCGTCACATACTTCAGCGCTTTCAGGTGGTTTTGGCTCGGCAAACTGTTTAAGAACATCTATAAACAAAAATGGCTGATTCGAGAGCTAGGATCTCTCAGCGTCTGTACCCTAGATTTTCCCTTTTGTTTAGAAGCTGTGATAAGGGGTTTATAACAAAAAACCATAGAGGGCTCAATGAATTGCCTTGAAATATTCCTCGACAAATATCAATCTTAAATGTACAAATCTCCAAATTTCTCATGTTAATCACTAGTTTTCATTAAGCAGGAGCAGGTTTACAACCTTGTATTAATTTTATATATTTTCAAAATGTGTATCAGCCATTCATGGTACCGAATCAAACGATTTCTATAGTCGATGTAGGACATGCTCGAGTTTCAGCTTTTAATAGCTTGTTTTTTGATTATGTCCATAGTCAACTGTTCTTGATATATATATATATATATATATATATATATATATATATATATATATATATATATATATATATGAAAGGATGCATCAGAAGTACCTTTGGATGCAAAGAACAGTTGACTATGGACAGGTAATCATAATATATATATATATATATATATATATATATATATATAACATAATGTTATATATAAATTATACTAATTTAATTAATTAGTCGTGAATATTTCTTTTATCTTCTTCTTCTTCTTTCTTCTTTTTTCTTCTTTTATTATTATTATTATTATTTATATTATTATTATTATTATTTATAAATTGTAGTGTCATTTCATAAACTAGTTTATTAGTTTAGCTGAAAATACATTAAATTTTGTTTATCAAACGTTCAGAACATGTGATAAATTGTATTCCTTGTGTCAGTGGTATTATGCAGTGGTTGGTAACTGAGATGGGGGTTTAGTGTCGAGAGGTTGGCACACTTCCGTGATGCGATGTGGCGATTGTAACTCCTCACTGGCCACGCGGTCGCAACTGGAAACGCTGCGGGCTTCAGTACGAGCCACATTCCAGTCATGTTCCGATACTCCTGACAAATATTTTGTGTGTTTGCACGGGTGGCTTTTTTGTGTGCAGTTTACGCGGGGTATATTTTGTACAAGAAACACGGAGTGATGTGGTAACATATGAAAAGGTATAAGTCATGCTGTGCGCTCTTCTATGCTCAACTATAGCATTTTAAAAATACATTTTATTTGTACCGAGTATTTTCGTCGTTGAGTGTTGTGTGTGAGTGAACTGGTGCGATTAAAAGCAACGTGTTTTCAACTGACGAAACGAAGGCCTAATTCCGCGAAGGTTTACACTTGTTGACGTATTCGTCACCAAGTCTTCCGTGTTATCACCTTCTCATTTGTTCAGACGAAACAAAGATTCAACGGAAGCTGAAATAAACATTAATTTCAACGATTTAACAGTGCACAAGTGCCATATGTGATCATTTTTATATGAAATTTTTGTAGGAATATTTTACGTACTAACAGTGACCCACAAGTGCCTCTTCAATACTATAGTGGTGATCGACACACTTATCTGGCACGTTGAAGATATTTTCCCGGCGTGTTTCGTGTGGAAAGGTATTGATCTGGCTGGTGCCTAGAGACGGCGCGTGCCGCGCGGGCAACCGAACAGCACCGGCGGGCCGCACGTGCCGCGAAGCGACGCCGCCGCCGCCGCCGCCCCGCCTCCAGCGCCACGTGTACCGAATTGCGTGCGTCAGACGCCTCCCCCCCGCCCCGTCGTCCGCCGTGCACTCACGCCCACTCACTCTATCGCCTTCGCCCTTCTTTTTCCATCTGCCCCTTTCGTCGTATTCGTTATCGTTGTTCGGATTTCGATTTTGCGTCGGGATTCGAAACGTCCGAAGTGCCTGGAGTGTGTGTATGTGTCTGTGTAAATGTAACGATATAGAAAAATTAACGCCGTCAATTAACTGTTGCCGTGGCCCGGCGCGTGGGGGGGCCGAGGGGGGGCAGCGGCGGCGCGCCGGCTGCCATGCGCGAGTGAGTCGACGCGGCGGCAGCGGTGCGTGGCTTCCGCGGGCATGCGAACGGCTGCCCTGACCCCCCCACCCCACCCCTCCTCACCGGCGTTCCGAAGGCGTGCGCTCGAGCGAGGCCTCGCAACTCCCCCCGGGAGCACGAGTACAATAAACAGCAAGGGCGGGGGGGAGCGCGGGCGATGGAGGCGAACGGTGAGGCAGGAAAGGGCGCCGCGTCGCCGGCGGCGGCGGTAGCGGGCGCCCGGCACCTCCGCCCTCGGACGGGGACGACTTGGAGAACGAGTTGTCGCAGCAGAACTACAACACCATCAGCTTTTTAGCCGCCCAAAGAGCTCCTCCATGGCAGCAACTCGGACGATTCGGACGAGGACATGGCGTGGTTCCAGCACATTTCCTGCACCACGTCAACCGCCTCCCCAAAACGGGAGCTGCGCTCGCCCTACCTTCGGCCCATCCTGGAGGGCCGGCGGTTGTCCGAGTGCGGGGAGGTGCCTGAGGAGGACGGAAGACGCGGCCAAAAAAGCAACGGCCCCCCGGGCGACGACAAGGCGCCGGCGGCAGCGGGCGAGCGGGCGAGCAGCGCCAGCAACAGCAGCCACAGCAGCCCCGGCGGCAGCAGCGGGCGCAGCGGGGCAGCGGCGGGGCAGGGCGTCGCGGCGCGCGGTCGCGCAAGCGGGCGTGCGAGGCGCGGGGCGTGGCGCCGCCCCGGAGGCGGGCGCGCCCCCGAGGCCGCCCCGTCGCGCCCCGGCCGCCGCCCCGTCCCGGCCTTCGCGCCACCGCCTTTGCCGTCACCGCCGTCCAGCTGAAGCCCCAGACCCCGCCGCCGACGCCGACGCCGCTGCACGCAGGTAGGGCTGCCCCGTCAGCTGATCGGAGGTGCGCGGCGCGGGTGGGGACGGAGGGAGGGTGCGGCATGTGCGCGCTTCACGTGCCCCCGCAACACGGGACAGTGTGCTCCTTCATCGTCGGCCAATGAACGAATGCCGGGGACACGAGGGACAACGGCCCGAGAATTTGCAAACTTTCTACATTCAGAAGATTCAATTCATGGCAACACTGGTCGTTTTGAATTCACGCTTTTAATTGACTTAGTCACTTTTAGCGAATGTTGACAATTTGAGACCCAAAAAATGTCCGAAAGAATGTTTTAAATATTATCGATAATTCAGGTTAACGAACTGTTTGGGGAATTTAAATTTTTAAATTCATGAAAGGAAAGCAATATATTTATGATATTCATACAACCGATTTTGTCCAGAAATGTATAGAAAATTTTAAGTAATTAATTTTAAAAAAAAAACTCACCCATTCATTGAAGTTACAATACATGAACACACACATGAATACTATAAAAAAGGTACTTACATGGGATTTTTTGGGAAGAAAACTTTACTATAATCGTAAGAATTCATATAGTTCAAATCCCCATGTTGTGTGCATCAATTTCCCGATCATTTATAAAATGTAACCAGTTATTTTTCATTTTTTAAATTTTAATTTTTATAGTGATTGTATACTTTTTGTTAATGAGATGATCCAGTAAAATCTATATACAATATTAAGTAAAACTGTACCACTAACCCAAAAGTAAATGGTAATTAAGTTTTGGGGGAGTTGTTGGGCGTATATTTAGTCAAATTATTCCCCAAACAATGGGTTACTGCTGTTTACAAAAAATAGCAAACTTCAAAAACCCCTGTTTCAACTTCAAGAATCTTCTTAAAATTAAAGATGGTTTGTTCTGGGAATCCTAAGGGTTTTGTAAAAAAAATTATATTTAAATGCCTTGACATTGTATTGAAATTGTTGAATGGCGAATTCATTCTTCTTCGGGTTAATAGGCTTGTTTGAAAAATAGGTTATGTTTATATTGGCAAGCCGATTGTGGTTTATGGGAAGGGAAAATTAAAAAATGAGTTCATTCAATGAGTTAATCTTACGCCCTTTTTGCCGGTTATATGCCGGGAAATTTTATTCGAGAACAGATTAGAATTTCCCCCCACTATTGTAATTTAATTGTGAAAAAAATATAGTTCCATTTAAACAATCAAAAATGATTAAATTTCTCGAAAACTAAAAGTATTAAGACAATTTCTACGGCGTGTTACTTGGCCCCATGATTCTGGTTGTTCAGCAAAAACTGCATTTCGATATCCCGAACCGTTTAGAAGTTTTTGGGGGTTCAAAGTTGGTGGGATAGTTTAAGGGTTTCGATTGCTTGTGGGGAAAAAAACTTCAGGATTTAGATTTGTTAAAAACATTTTTAATATAAACATGTTTCAAAATTTATTTAAATGAATGTTGTCTTTTACGGATAAACCAAGTGTTTTTGCAAGAGAAATAGACGACCTATGCCTTTTTTGATGATTCCCCCCCCAACCGAAGTTTCAAATACATGTAAGAGTTTTTCGTGTTTTCATAGTAATCATCCCTTTAAACATAAGAGTTTTTACATTTTTCTGTAGTAAGAGCCCGCAAACATCAGCAATTAAAATTTTTTGTCCAGATTTGATTTTCGACAGTCATATATTGAAATATTGAAAAAAACTAAATTAATGAAAAATTGAAATGTTCAGTTAATGTTTGATAAATTTTTTCCCTCTCAACGTTTGAGGGGATTTTTTCCCCTTCTTCAGAGTCTAATTTAAAAATCAGAAATTATTACATACTAAATAAAAATTTTTAAAATATACACTAACGAGCCATTCAATATCTCATTTGAATACGTTATAAGTAACTATAAATCAAGAAATAAAAAAAATTTTTAACATGAAAAATGAAATTTTCTTTTGAGAACGAGAACGATAGCTACTACTAAATCTTTTCCCCGGAAAGGAAAATCCGTTACGTTTTATTGCTGAAGGGCGGTGATGGTGAATTAGCGGGGGGGCTAACCGTTACCCCCTTTAAAGGGTTCAAACCCGATCAAAGCCGGATTTTAAGGGAAAAATTCTTCGTCCTTTCCCTTCGGGGGGAAGAGCCGACTTTTCCAGTTAGTAGATTTACTGCATGAAAAAGATCCTCGCCAAATGAACCCCAGCAAATTCAAATTGCCTGTTTCGTCCCCCGAATACCTTTCCCCAAAGATAACAAATTTTGGTGGTCAGACGGAAAAAGGGGCCTGTGGCCGGTCTCGCCGTGGCATTCATTTATTATTGAATAGAATTATTATTATTATTTTTAAATTTTTATTATTATTATTATTATTATTATTATTATTATTATTACAAAATGTCATTCATTTTTTATTGAATCGATAAATCACATTCTGAAAACCTGTCAGAAAGGCCCCGGTTTTTGATCTCCCATCGCATTTCCCGTTTTCGCAATACCGGATGAGGGGTTAAATGTCAACGGGCCCGGTAGATTTGGCAGCCCATGGAACAGGTGCTCGGGGAGAGCGCGCGCCCCCCTCCCCAAAATGGGCCCCGTCGGCCGGGGGGACGGGCGGGGGGAGGGGGCAGGGGCCCCCCCCAAGGGAAAGGGGCCCCCTTTATCCAGCCCGGCGGTCGGGAACGGAGAGCGGGGAAAGAAAAGGTTGATGCCGTAAATTAAAATACACTAGAAGGCCCATTCAAAAAAAATTAGAACAAAGGTTAAAAAAAAAAATTTTTAAAAATGATTAAAATGTTTTGGGAGTATTGCACAATTGAAAATATATCCAATTATTTTAAAGGCTGAAAACACGGTACTGTTTTTTGAAATCTAAACATTTTCTGTAAAAAAACTTCAAGTTTCCCAAAATTTGAATAAAACTGCCCCATGTGTCGAATTAATGAAATACATTCATTTTATGTTTTAAGAAAAAATGGTTATTCTGTTAACAAATTTGATTTAATTGAGATATTGATAAACATTGGAGATATTCTGAACATAGTAAGAGTCACATCAAATTTTAGTTAAGAGAAACTTTTTAAAAGGGAAGTCAATTGGTTTCTACAAAATACTTAGTTAACGGATATTTAATTAAAAGCTTGAAAGGGAAAAATTACAATGGAAAATGAAAAAGAAATGTCGTTTAAACAAATTTTTAAAAACTTTGATAAAAAAAATTTGACACCCGACTATAATTTTTTAATTATCAGATTTTTACATTTTTGGGAAACGTTAACTTTTTACTTTTTAAATTTTTTTTGGTTTTCAACTTTCCACGCTAACACCGATGTACCAGTATTCCAGTCTGACTTGGGATCAAACCCGCTTTTCCCCGGGGAACAGAAATGGGATGAAATGAAACTGACTTTCTGGAGCCCCTTATTCCACGAGCGAAATTCATTCGCAAAACGATTCCAGATAAGAGACCAAATTTCTTTCGTAATTGCTCTGCTTTAAATGTTGTTCGACTTCATATCTATCTTTTTAAATGGATGCATTTTTATTCATATGCATTGAATTCAGAATTTTCCGATGGTTTGTGAAATTATTAGTTGTGTATTGAGTAAGAAAAATGGGCAAATGTGATCGATGGATAAATAAGTAGGGGAATAATACCAGAACATGTAGAATAAATTTATAAGAGTTGGTAATTAAAGCAACCTCTCCCAAATGGGGTTTTGTGTTTTCCAAAAAGAAATATTTTTTGGATGTTAGATTAATTGTCACCAGTAGCCTTATGAACGTAAATTATACTTAAGAGTATTATGTTCATACGAATTTGTCTTCAGGATCCCTTTTTATGCTACGCCGTTAAATGTTGATTACCTGCATTCGATTGGTGGTGAAAGAAACAGACGCCTTTTTATGTAAAACTTAATTCACAGAACCCCCAAATGTAACCCGTTATATAGACGTTGACAAATATAAAGTCTATTTTTTCTATTAAAGATGAACGAAACTAAAACTTGTGGTCCGACAACGATCAGAGACTTTATCGAAATTTTTTATCGTACTACTGCATGAAAATGTAAATTTGATTGCAGTTGATTTGGTTCTAATATATTTGTTATTTTTAAAAATCCTTAAACAAAAGAGTCGCACAATGTCACTTTCACTTAATCTCGGTCATGGGGAAAAGGAGTAGGGAACAAAAAGGCAAAATTTAAGAGGGAGGGGGACGTACGAGAAATGTGTACTAGATGGGGGTGTTATTTTCATGAAAAATAACAAATAAATGTTTTAAACCTTTATCAAAAACCCATCTGTTTTTCTAATGATCTAAACAACGGGGCTGTTGAACACCAAAGGGATCAAACCAAGGGATAAACCCGGGACAACTCTGAACAGTGGTACAACGGAGAACGGGGTCTTTGTCAAAATGGACAACTAATATTTTTTTTAACGTAATATAATGTGGGGCTTTTACTTAGGCTCAAATTGATAAAAACCCCAATTCGTCAAATCACATTATAATGGGTGATTTTTTTTTTGTTCTTTATTTGGGAAAATATCTTGAGTATAGGTTTTTTAAGAAGTAGACTAAAGATTGGTCGCATCCCTGGTGCTGTGTTGATGCCAAATTGATTTGTTGCTGAATTAGGTCGACCCGGGTTTTTAATCTTGACTTTTTGCCATAAAAACATGCGAACGAATCGGTTTGAAGCAACGTTTATATTAGATTAAAACAAAAAAAATCCGTAAAAAGTAAGAGTTATTCTAGATTGAAAAATTTTTATTCATTTCCAATTTGAGTAGTCACATCGGGGGTCATTCTGACTTGGAAAATTTTTTTCATTATCAAGTGAATATGAGGGTGCCGGATGTTAAAAATGTGGTCACGGAATTCAAATTAATTATTAATTTAATAGAAATAGGTGTATGTTTCAAATATAATTTAATAATTTTTCCGAGGTAACGAACCCGCCCGTCGGTCATCTAGAAACAAAGCCCTGTTTGTGGGTACGAAAATGTAGACTTTCTACAGTTTTTACCCTTTTTGTTTGGGGCGTACGCCCAGTTCCGTTGTGAACGAAAAATTTTCCCTAAATTTTTAACATAAACCATTGATTGTATAGTGTTCTTATTCAAGATTGATGTATTATATTTTCATGTTCTGCGAAACAAACTTAATTTTTTTTAAAAATGATAACAATTGAACAGTTGTAGATAATGTTAGAATGAAAATGGAGGGGAATGAAATGGAATGTGGGAATAGTACATTCTCAAAGATTGTGTTTTATATTGGGCAATTTTAAAAAAACGGAACATTACAAATCATTAAGTTAATTTAAAAATATGTCTGTCCCGCCTAAAACTTTATTTTCAATTTACAGTTACTTTTCTTCACAAGAGTCACATTTTCAATTTGTATCTTGTTATTCTTCGATAAATCCATTGGATTTTCGTTTAAATTCTAATTTTTCCAGACTTGTAGATGGTAATGGGCTGAAGAAAAATTTTGGGCCCTGCCGAAATTTCGTCTTGCTTATTAATATAAATGTAGGAAAAAATTTTTTTCCATGACCTCCCCCTTTAAGACTGGCGAAACTTTGATGCGATGCAGTTGTCTGTGGAAGGCCCCCTTGCGGGAAATTCATGAAGCAAGTGTCCCAAACATTCTCAACATTTCACCAGATGGTAGAACACATGCAATACTAAATACTATTCAAATTTTGAAGTGTATGGAGTATTAGAAATTGTGTTTTAGAGACGTTTTTTTAAGATTTCCATGACCCCCCGCTTCCTGCAGCGGGGAAGTTGATGGGCAGCGCCGGCCAGAAACGTTTATAAACCCGGGTGTCATATTTCTAGCGCGTTCGTTCTATCACGACTGGTGTCTGGGGGCGGTTTTAAGAAATGTCTTTTTTTTCTTTCACTTTAGACAATGCCGTTTATTTTAAAATTTTTTATGTTATGAAAAAAGGATTTGACCCATGATTTCGTTTTTAAAGTCTTTTTTAATGGTACTTGCTTCAATAATAACAGATGAACAAATGTTCTTTCAACTTCACTGTTCATTACTCGTAACCTTTTGGGATTTGTTCGTCTGAAATTGTTTTGACAGCTTTTGGGAGAAATTCCAGTAAGTAAGAAAAAGAGCCATTACGGTGGCGATTTCGGAATAACTAAAGATTTTTCCGGTAAAGAACAGCCCAAAACCCAAAAAAGTTTGGTGAGTTCACTGAATGAATCGAAGAAGCCTGTTTCCATCAGTAATCATCCAACAGCTTGGTTCATCCGCACTTTTTGGTATTTCTTTACGTCATTTTTCTTTGGTTTTAGCGCATTTTTTAAAAAATTTTAAGAGAATTTTATTGATCTTTTTTGGGGGGTTTTGGGGCACCAAAAACCCTCCCTATTGATGACAAAGGCATATCCGTGGTCTCTCTTCAGTCACAAGACCCAGTAACGGGATTTTAAAATTTACCGAAGAGTTTTAAGAATATCGGGAAACCAATGGTTTTTTGAAAGGGAAAAAAAAAATTACATACGGGCATTTTATGATATTGTTACATATGTTTAACACTTTTTTTTTTAGAACTCAATTTAGAAAATTGTGTTTTTAACAAAAAGTGAAAAGTATTTAGTTGTAAAAAGTATTTGTTCCATATAAAGATAAAATTTTTAAACATATCTTTGTAATAATTTTATTTGGATTATTGAGGAGATTTTTTCGAATTGAATTTGCCTTATTTTTCGTGGCGAAACTTTAGGCCATGAGGCCCGTTTCCGTCTGACCACGCAAATTTTTGTTACACCTTTTTAAACCATAGGGGAAAGAAGGATTTTTTGGGGACGAAACAGGCGATTTTAATTTAGCTCCGGCTTCGCCTGGAAAATCGGAGAAACCACGAAAAGCGAGAGCAGCGTAATGTTCCTGTAGAGAGAAGTTGAATTGCCCAATAGCGAGCGTCAAAAATCTTTCTTTTGGGGGCCCTGAACCCGCCCAACGATGCGCAGAGGCAATGGTGTTGCTGCTGAGCGTCGTTTGGTGTAACGCCATTCGAGGGGAATTATCGATATTTCCCCCCCCCGCACGCGTTCCGTCATATGTTTTTTTGGGTTTCTATTTTATCCCCGGGAGGACTATCATCCGCACACATTCAAAAGGTTGTCCCCTGCATCAGGGGCGGACTGGGATTTAACTTTTTACTGGTCATAAACGAGATATAAACAGAACGTGACGGGAAAAATGTTAAACCGCCGAAGCAAAAATACAGCCTTTATGTAAAGTATTTTTTACGACGTTTTTGATTTTTTCGTACAGATTTATTTGAGGGGGAATAGAGATTGATCCATCCTTTTAGGAACAACGCCTTTTTTAATCTAATTAAAAAATTAACATTTATTACTTTTTTTTTATTATTTTTATTATTTTTTAAAAAACAAAAAAACAAAGTTTAAAATAGATAATGACTATCAAAGCAATCAAATTTACCAAACCATGAAAAATTCCCGGTGTTGTTTTTAAAGTCGATAAAAAGCGGCATTGTTTTAAAATATATTTTTATAATTTATAATATATATTATAAATATTAATTTCTTTCACAAACTCTTCGATTGCAATCTGGAGCGTAGTAGAGATAGTTTTTCCCTTTATCGCACAAAACAGTCGGCGAACATCTACTATCGTGACACGGTTGTTGCGTATTGAAAGCAAATGATTACCCGGGCGTGAGCCCGGGGGCCTGTCGGGAACGGATTTACGCGGGCAGCTCGATTTCGGGGCTACTGTACGTCTCGGGAAAAATTTTTTCCTTTAAAAAATTTTTAAAGATTGTGTCCATTGATCTTCGGCAAAATTGGAGGGAGACCATTGATTTGTAACACCCAAAATTTTAAATCACCCACCGCCATTGGTTTTACGGCTATCGATAAAACCTTGACTTCCCCGTTTCGATTGAATTGTGTGGAAATTAACAACGTTGCGTTTGAGCAACGTTGTCCTGGAGTGCCGATGGTGCGGGTTTCGTCACGCCCCATTAAAACTTTAAATGGGTTGGTCTACAACTATTTGGGGGAGAATTACAAATTTTTCAGTGGTTTGATTATGGGAAGGACGGGGTTGTATTCTAAAAAAGGGTCACGGCCCCGCACGATCTTTCTTTCCTCATCCGGGCCTTACCGCCCCCATACCCATACGCTACCCTACCGATGAACTACACGTCACAAGGTTCAGCGGGGGCTTTCGTGCGCGGACAGTACAGATACAAGAGGAGGAAACCCCCCAGCCGCGCCGATTCACATTCCAGCGCCACCTGAATGCGACATCACTACACGCGGACCAAGGCCAGACTACCAGAGCCGCGCGCGCCGGATCGATTCGTGGGGGCCCCCGCCGCGACCTTTTGGATCTGAAAACTCGGGCTGCGTGCGGGGGAAAGGGCGCCGGCGGGGGGGCGGGCGGGCCGCGCCCCGGGCCCGGG